>JAHPZR010050357.1:22500-30566 GCA_019787425.1 Platygyra sinensis | reverse complement strand
TGGGAGGGGATCGAGAGCTCTGGCCTTGTCCAACACCTTGTCTTGTTCGCGATTCGCGGACTTCCCGTCAAATCTGGCAAATCTGATTAGTTGAGAATACTCAGAAAATCAGGTCTGGCCAGAGCTCTCGATCCCTGCCACGGGCAAGAAGGATCGTGGGCTCTGGAGACGAGAATGTGGATGTACGTGAAAAGCCATTTGGTAAATGTTCAGCTGCAAGCTCAGTGTGTCCTTTCGCACTGATAGTCAATAATATTCAGTTATGAAAACGCGTTTTCATTTTGATCCTGAATCAAAAAAATGTATTTATTTTCTGCTGCCCCATAGAGCCTGTTCTGCTTAAATTCTTAATTGTCAACGGGATTTGTCAGTCCGGTTAGCGCTTTCCTTTTCATTTTTATTTTTTATTTTAACCAATTTGAAATGATCGATGTTGTAGTTTTAAAACGGGTTTCCACCTGCTCGTGTCTGTTTGCTTTTTTTTCTTTTGAGTGACCGATGATTGCGTTACAGTATTACATTCACGTGACCTGCCTCGCTTTAGCACTACTTCATTCCTTTGGGAACATGTGTCGACTTCGTGTTTACAGTCTTGATTGGTGCTTTCTTGCCTGATTTTCCTTCCTGTAACTCCATCACTTTCCTGTAATGGCAAGCAGTGAGAAAGACGAAGATACAACGGCAAACGGTAAAGAACTTTGGACAGCTTTGAAAAGAGATCCGCTCGACAAGGAACAGATAAAGCTGCTTCTCCAACTCGGCGCGCCAGCAAATTTCCGAGAACCAGACAGTCGAAAGGTAAACCAGTAAAATAGATTGAGAAGCCTGTATTAAGTACTACTTTAGCTTTGATCAAATATTAAATGTTTATCCAGGTTTACAATGTAGGAGTAACTTGGTTTAATTTCACAAATACGTCTAGATTTCTACCTGAAATTGTAAAACAGGTCGGCCTTAGCACACATGACTGCTTATCAAGTATGTCCTATTCTTATCAGTACCACATATCTAGATTCGAAACTCCGAAACAAAATACGATCGATAGCTTCTGAGCATCCAGAAAATAACAACGATAGTCTGCTTGTAACAGTAATTATGCGACTGCTGAGCGAGAACATGAAATTGATATCAGTGAAAGTGTATCAGTAATATATTCAAGAATTGTGCTTCTCTTTGAAAACAAGTCGAGGGCTAATCAGTCGGCAAATTTATAATACTGGACTACCAACAGAAATAAAGTTAGTTTTAGTAGATATACGCTGCATAGTTTTCTTGATTTTCGTAGGTGCTTTTACTTCTTCTCTGATGAAGTTTTCAAGTATATTTTTGCGTAAAGTACAGAGTACAAACATTTGAGTTTCCGGGAAAAACCCCTTCTTGTTGATAATTACGTATCGCCCGGAAGTACACGAGGCTTCCAGTGTGGAGTCGCTTTCACATACCGGTATAACTACTCGCATCCTTTCTCGGTAAATGCCTTCCAAATATGAAACATTTCTAGAAAGAAGATAAAACTATTTGTAGCTTTCATGCGCCCACAAAGTCTACGAAAATAGAATGTTGTCTTTTTTCGTACGCGTTTAATAGCGTGGCATATTTATAGCGAGACATGATTTTGGCGAGTCAAACTTTTAGTGCGAGATACTTAACTTAAAACTTTGGGAAATTTGTACTGCAGTCTAGCCTTAAACGTAAGAAACTTAGCATAAGTAAATACTGCCCAGGTCAAATTCTAGATGTAGAATGTTTATTTGGAGGAAAATTCCCATTTTCAATTTTTGACTTGGTGTCAGTCTTGTTTAATAGCTGCTAATAGTTGGAATATAGTGTAGTGTTACAGTGGAACATAAATTCGTGCTCTGAAATATTTACGACCCTAAAACTTGTGATACCTGAAAAGCTGACAATTTGTAAATTAACTTCAGTGCAAATCCACTAACAGATTTAACCGTTCATCAGCTTTCTTCATTTGTTTACATTTGTTTTCTTTATTTTTCTAGTTTTTGATCTTTATGTTTTCGTTGATTTTAACTAGCCTCCCACCCAATTGCTCTTAGGGCTGGTCAAGCGTTCCTCCTCACGAAAATCATTCGTGGGGAGGAACGGGTGGCGATCCCTGAGAGCGTCTGCGTGAGAGGTTAATTTTAACTGAACGTACATGTATATTGGGAAAATACTAAAGTTGATTTGAACCGTTGTGTGTTGTGTTTTTCAGACTCGATTCCAGACGGGTAGAACCCCCCTCCATTATGTAGTGTTTGAAGTAGATGGCGATGAAGAGCTCTTGGAAATGCTGTTAAAACACGGAGCAGACACAAATCTGAGTGACTCTGTACGTTTCTTCCACTATCTCTTAATAAAGTAAAAAAGTGTAAATCAGTTTTAATTAGTTTAATTATTCAATGATTTTTCTTCCTCGACCCACTACTGGCCAGTTTAGAAATTGCTACTTTAATCTGGTCACTATACCTGATCATTTTTGGAACCCATTGTCATTTCTTTCTCTTACTTTCACAGTATGATTGTACGCCACTTCATCTGGCAGCCGAGAAAGGAAATTTGAGAGCTGTGAGGAAGCTGGTAACCAATCCTTACTGTCCTGCTGATCGCAACAAGCAAAATCGAGTGAGGGCTCGTTGTCATTATAATAATTTAGCAATACGGTATTCTTGAAAAGTGGAGAGAAAATATTGGTAACAATTTACTGTACTAAAGTGTTTAGATTCTGCCTTGTACTCAACGTCCAGTTAAACGTTTTTCAACTGAAATATATCGCCAAATATCTAATTTGGTTTTCTTATATTTATTAAATATTTGACATTAACCCTAGTTGCTGCTTCTAAAAGTTGCCAAAAGAAATCTCATTTTCCGTAAGCATATTTTGCGATAAAATCAAACAGCACTGATGTACACATACTTGTCCAATATAGACTGCGAGCAGTCTCTCTTTTGCTCGAAAATCCGTAGGGAAACACGGAAGGAAGAACTCGAAAACAACATTTGCGTGCCAGCATAATATGCGAAGCCGCGAGCCGTACGTAGTGAATGATGCGACCTGTCAAAGTAGCATCCAAATCGTTGTACGAAACCAGTGCAGTCTCTCTTTTCGCTCGTCTTCCGACGCCCACGCTACTTGCGGCCCGCGGCTTCTCTCACTCGCCGCTCGTATGTCACGCATGCCGTCACGCTCATTTTCCCTACGGATTTCGAGCAAAAGAGAGACTGCTCGCAGTCAGAAACCTTAAAGAAGTCTATTAATTAGTTACAATGAACAATTTTCGTTCAAGCCCTGCCTTCATGTTAATAACTGTAGCTCCAACATTCAAGTTCTTACATAACACACCATTTCTTGGGAGGGGGTCTCTTTTTAATTATCATTATACAAACTTGTATTATGCCCTGTGAAATAAGCCATCTGTGCGAGAAGTCTAAACAAAGTTTATTATCACACTAACGCCAAAGCTAACATACAATCCCATATTGTAATTCTGAAGTGCTGTGGAAAGAAAATTTAAAAGAACTTATCAGCAGGCATTATGGTGAGGGTTTCACGAAACTTATATTTCAATTATTTTCTTGACAGTCTCGAAACTAATGAAAATACTCTCTTCGCAGATTATTGTCCTTACTTCGGCCGCATTAGAATGTTTTGTATGTTTCCTGATAAAAGGTAAGTAAAAAGGAATGCCCTGTAATTTTTTTTTAGAATTACTTTTTTTTGAACAGCTGTAATAGAGAAGTGCGGTTTAATGAAAAAGATCTCTCTCGGTCCCTTTTTTTTTACAGAATTATACAGTTCTGTGAGACTATAACTCTATACGTAGTTTCAGTGGAAAAAATAATTGCGAACAAATGCATATGAAAAATATTTTAATATTATAATTTGCATATGAGAAAGGCATGTTCAAATTGGTGTACCTAAGAAAAAATTTTGATCAAAGAACATGGCAAAGCAATGGAATTTATGAGATACCAAGAACGGCTAAACTTGAAATACTAAAAGAATCGACAGATCATGGTTGGTATATAGAAATCAAACTAATATCGGCTGTTTCTTTCTAGCCAGGTAGATCATTCAGCTCTACCCGAAGAAAGAAGCACAATTTAAAATTAATATATTTTTCTAAAACAAAGATTCCTCAAAGGCCTAAAATTTGCATATGAACAGAGGCTAAAGCGAACAGACTCGTCTAAAGAAAAATAAACTTTTCAGCTTTTAATTTCTAGTAGCTAGGTCATGATGAAAAATAAAATAAAAATTAATTTGAATGATTATGACTTAACATGTTTCCCTTATGAATTAACAACACCTTCTTAAACGGAAATTATATAATAATCTGTAAAGAGAATTACGATCAAGAAATTTAGGTGTAAAGAGTTTTCCCAATCTTAAGAGTACGTATGTTGGCCTTATTTTACTTTCAAGTCTGAGTTAAGAGCTCAAAATTGACAGATTACAAGATATGTTATCAGAAGAGGTTTCTATTTGCTTAAGTTACCAAAGCAACATTGTCAGTTACATAACAACTGAATAATTGACGTTCTTGTGATCTCAAACATTTATTCATCACATCCTTTGATACAGAGTTAAACACTGCTTTCCGAGAATTCATTTACCAATTTCACACTGACAAAATTGCAACATTTTTTTTGTTAGACTTTCTGGAGAATAAAAGCTATAAGCACACATTGCATTTCATTTGGATCAAAAAAACCTTCCATATCGACTCCCTGTTGTTTTTCACAAACCTTGCGCACGTGAGCGCTTGAGCACGTGTTGTATTGAAACCATAGAGGACGCAAACACTGTACCGTGTTAACTTAACGCTGCAAGCAAAACACTAATATGACATTAACTCGATTTAAGGAGTCGTATAACTATGATATTATATTTTGCTCATTTTTTTTTTTTTTTTTGCAATAGCGAATATGAGGAACCCCAAAGCACTATTTTGCTACTGAAGGAAAACATAATAGAGTCAATCTGAAGCAAAGAGTAACAAGGAATGTTAACATTGGAGAAGATTGACGCTTCAGTAACGGAACTATGGGAGGAGATGGTGGGGGGGGGGGGGGCGGGGGGGGGGGGATGGCAGAAGGAAGGAAAGCCAACGGATTTCAGATTTCAGATTCTTTTATTGTGTTTCACTATTTCCAAAAATATAACTTTAACAGTGTTTAAAGAAATTACATTGATTAAAAGGAGAAAAGAAATATAACAGTAAATAGCCAAAATAAAATGTGATCAGTGACCAAAGTAGCACTAGGCTTTCGTGTTGGTCACTGACACGTACAAACAATCGACATGACATATCAATTAGATTAAAAGCAATTGGACAAGAGAAAATAGTGAATATCAAAAAAAGTAAAGTAGAGAAGAAGAAGAAGAAGAAGAAGAAGAAGAAGAAGAAGAAGAAGAAGAAGAAGAAGAAGAAGAAGAATATAAATACATATATATAAACAATAAACGCGAGGCAATTACCCCGCACCCCCTTCTTAGCTCATGGTTTGGATCCACCACTGGGCATGAATTGTACATGAAAACGCGATAAACCCCCGTTTTTTGCAACAACACGGCATGGCAAATTCTCAAATAGGTTTTGATGCTTTATCTGATATTTAAGTATTAATATCAAAGCAATACCTTTTCAAGGAATTCCTACAATTGTCTACAAATTGACCATGATTGACTGTTTTTCCTTTACGTTTTGTGCCTTGCGTTTTATTTTAAAAGGTGTTTTGGCTGCAAATGATCCAGTCGCTGTGTATCCGCTCAAGGGAACAGTCGTGACAAGAGATGCAAGCACGTGCAATAACCAAGAAGCAGAAATGCTTGATGAATCAGGGAACAAAATATCTGACGAAAATAGAAATCATGTGACGTTTAGGCCAGAAGAGATAAGCACTATTCGAATAACAAACAACAATGGAAAACTAAAGGTGAAATCCTTGACCATCGTATTAAAGATAAAACCTCGAGTAATTGGGAATAGGACAATTGTTGCATTTTCTACGCAAGGAAAGTCAGTTCTGCTACTTTCACTACAACAAAACGAACTCAGGTTCTCCCCAAACGCGGGTAACGGCGAGTATTTAAGTGCTGGCATGATATTAGATTCAAAGGGCAAAGTACAGGAACGAGAGTGGTACTCGCTTGCCGTGACCTACAGTCACACCACTGGAATTGTCACCCTCCATTCTAGCAAAAGTCAAACTGCTTACAGAAGGTTTCTTGGTATTTTGGACGTGGAGGAGCCAGAATATGTCTATTTGGGCAATAACATGGATTCAGCGGGAGGTTCCAGCGAAGAGCATTCCCTAAAGCCCTTCCTTGGCAGAATGGAGTGCTTCATGCTGTATCGCAGGAGTCTCGACTTTTCGGAAATACTGCATGCTATGAATTTATGCCAAAAACTTCCTAATGATAAAGGTAATAACGACGACTACGACTACAACAACGACAATAAACAATGATGACGAAAGCGGCGGTAAGCTTAGTTATCTTATTATGCTTTTCGTAACCAGCTTTGGCTTTATCAACGCTGTCATCGCCATCCAGTCATTTGTCATCGTTGCGCTTTATGACGCATAACTCCTTGTACACACGTATAACTATAAATCATAAACGTACATTAAGTTAAGCTGAGATATTCACTATACGGTCATAAAAGGTTCCGGTTATTTGGGAAAACCGTTTGAGAAAAGGAACACGTACACACCAGTCCCCAAGGAGTGCATAAGTGATTTTAGGGATACATGAAAGGAATAGTCAATTTAGCTTCTAGAGGTTAATTTGAGATTTTGGAAGCCAGAGAGGGCATCACCATCTTCGTTAGGGAGCTTATCCTCAGGTTTACTCCAAGTTCAGTTCTCAGGATGGGTTGCAAGTCAATTGCTTAGCCTCCTAGCTTTGTACAGCTTGATCTAACAATACGCCTGTTCACCTTAGAAGAGAAGACGAGGAAGTACTCTAGGGTTGAGTTTTCTCGTCTGAGAACACGGCATAACGACATCAGCTAAGCCTGAGTCCAACGCGTCAAATATAACCTCACAGTGATAACTGAGGTGTTTTTTTTGTGATTTACAGATAAACCGAATGTAGATGAGAGTCCTTTTATTTGTCCGTTAGAACACAAAGACAACGATACTGGCTTGACAAGTTCAAACAAACAGAGTGAAAGAATGAGGAACTCTCCATCTTCCTTACCAATGACATCGACCCATACTTTGACAAAAGACACCAAACTAAGCACTCCCACTGTGTTTGCATCTAGCACAACGAACGAGATTGCAGATGACTTTTACTTCGATACAGTTACTCTCAGGGCGGGCTTCTCGAGTACAGCTATCATAGTGACTTCATCAAGCAGCCCTACTTCCTCCGCATCACCTGGACCCCACCTTGGTACAACGACGTTGTCTCACAGCCATTCATTTAGACACAGTGCAAATTATTTGAGTTTACAAGAAACTCACTCTTTTATGCAGAAACTCCAGCCAACGAAAACATCTCAGAAACGTTTCTTGTCAAGCAATGCCATTGAATCTGCGGTTACAGATAAGGCTCACTTCGATACAGTAATATTTGCTTCCCACTTAACGAGTATGGGAAGCATGGTGAGTTTATCAAGCGTGCGTGGTCTCTTCACAACGGGTGGACTTAGTACAACCCCGATGTCTCCAAATTATCCGTCCAGACACACGGAAAAAACACAGACCTCGACCACGTCGACAAGGTTGTCAGGAATGTTCTCTTTTACGCAGAACATCCAGGCAACTAAAACATCACAGCAAAGGCTGTCGTCAAACAATGTCAGTGGTTTCGACGTCTCCGATGACTTTTACTTCAATACAGTATTACTCATTACTCGCTTTGCCAGTGAAGTAAGCATAGTAAGTTTATCAAGTCGTCGTGCTCTTTCCACATCAGGTAGATTCCAGCTTATATCAACCAGCTTTCCTCAAAGCTATTATTTTAGACACACTGCAAACGCCTTCACCACCTTGACAGGGTCACGAGGAATAACTTATCTTACGCAGAACATCCAGGCAACAAAACCATCACA
>JAHPZR010050357.1:0-15000 GCA_019787425.1 Platygyra sinensis | reverse complement strand
ATAATAAACAGTACCACATGAAAGTACTGCTCAATAACCTTCGTGGTGACTCATTAGACTTCAAAGCTAGAACCCTATACAGCATAATAACACATGATTGTACTGCTCACTAGCTTTCACTTGAATGGTCACACACTGGGGCTTCATCCACAGACTCGAAAGCTAGAACATTAATGTACAGCATACCGAACACATCATGAAAGCACTACTCAATAGTTTTCATTTGAATGGTCACACACAAGGGTTTATACATTCAGGAAGGTTGGACTTTGATAGTAGGATGTAGGATATTGAAGTGCGAATTTAAGGGATCAAAGTTTGGTTATGTTGTTTCTAGTGCCTATGGTAGCACCGTCCGTGTATGTGTCAGACTTGATAGACTCTTCCACCTTGTCAATCTCGTGGACAGCCATACCAGAAGAACATGTGATGGGACGACTACTAGGTTACCACGTCATGTACACACCAGTGAAAAAAGCTGATAAACCACTAAAAGAGAATACTGGGGTGACTACAGTTACCGTGGATTATCCAGGAAATTTACTCACACGACTCAAAGGATTGGAAAGTTTTACTTCCTACATAATTCGGGTGGCTGGTTTTACCTCTAAGGGTGATGGAATAGCGTCCTCTGGAGTAACTGGGGGTAAGATTAAACTGCGATTCTATAATATACCGTATGGTTATCGCATTTAATCAGTCCTTACTTATGATCTCTTGAACGACAAAGTGTCTAGATGACCTCATTAGCAACTTTTTATATAACACGAGTAGATTCCAAATTGCCCTTTGTCTATTCAGTACCAGATCACAAACGATATCACAATGTGGTAAAAACATCAGTGACACATTCCTCATCCCCTAACGACTCGTGCATTTCCTTTTTGTTCTTTTCACATTTTGATTAAGTAGCATCAGTGCGTGGACTGTCAGAACTTTAGCAGCAAATCGAAGTGGATGGAAAGAGAATTTCTCAAATTCATTAATTATTCATGCAGCTCTTACCCAACCAGAGAATCTTATTCTGGTCAGGTGGATGGGTTTAGAAACCCAGTAAAAAACGAGTTGAAAACACGGACGTGTTTGAAACGATTTCAAACACGGATGCAAATTTTCTTAATCGGCATATTGATAAAGCAACAAAAACACGTGGCGATGAACAACTTTATTTAATCACACATTTTACGAATCAAACTTTAAACCTAAATTATTTACTGCTAACGTTGAATGTAACGGTGCAGTTATTAAACTACCCAAAACAGAAAAGGCAATTTTTTTTCTAAATTTAAATTCTCGTTCAATGGTGGCGACCTCGTAGTTTGGTTCACTTTCAATCTTGCTGTACAATTCCGACATAAAATGGCAGTTACGTTAGAAATTCTATCAGACCAAATGCACACGTTACCTCGAAATAGCGCTGGCCACACACTTTGCCTTTACGCTAGCTTTAGGATGTCTCAATACTGCACTCTGCCATTTGCTTTGGGAAGCAACGTGTTTGCTCAGAACTGACAAACAGCCGGTAACAACGTGACATCAGTTGATGAATATTCAAAAATTGTCACAGCGCAGCAATAGCCCTTTTCACTGTTTACCCTTCTCATTTGCATTACAATGAAATCTAGCATGTACATGAGGCAATTTCGGGCTATTTTGCAGTTTTAGCCCGAAATTGCTTCGCATCCATGTTGAATTACATTGTAATGCAAATGAGAAAACCTAACCGTGAAAAGGGCTATTATGTGATAGGATCATGCACATCATGCACATTTTTTTGAGGATCACGCACAGTACACGTCTCAAATATAATAGTAGAATTGAGAAAACTTATTCAAAAGATAATATAAACTAATTTTGTTTTATGATTTTTGTTTTGTTCGGGGCCATTATATAAACTACCGGATTGCGGGTAATAATGTATTTCACCTTCGATAAATTAAGTATTTGTTGTCGTTGTTGTCGTAATCCGCTTCTGAATAGACGCAAGGCCGCAAGGTATCTATTTGCTAAATTGGCCTTTTCTGATGAAGTCAAAATTAGACACATATTACATGTTTCTTCTATTGAGAATAACCATTTATTTCACACTTACTAAGATTTTCAGATAGAATCGATCGCATGAAAAACTCATACGGAAATTTCTTCATGCAATCACAATCGCGAAACGCCTTTCTCATGCATGGAAGAAGAGTTTCATCCAATCAGAAATCAGCTGTCAAAATGAATCAATCAGTTCATAACGCGTTGACATTGTTGTTGGCCCCTCTTAAATCTTTACTCCTCGAAGTTTGTGGGTTTTCCATAAGTTACCGTCCAGTTCTCTCACAAATTAGCTATATAAAGAGGCCACAGATAGTGACGCGTACGGAAAGGTTTATCGCTTTAGATAAACCCATTACATGTAAAAAGTACATCAAGGAACAGACGTTACGGTTACCTTGCTTGGCGAATTCCTCAAATAGATGAGGCGAGAAATGTTTTAAAGAAGGCAAATATGCCCTAAGCATTATCGAGTTTTACCAAGCAAGGAAATGTCTGGAAGCTCGTAGCAAACGACTTTAAGAAATGCAAGGCAAAGGAAACAAATCAAAAGCAGCTGAAGCGTTGACTGATGGCGAAGTAAACATTCTGAACGAAAAATATCTACAATAGGTTTTTTGAAAAAGCGACAAAGTGCCTGTAGTCAGACGAACCCAAAACATAACTTGACATTTGTTCTGCCGAATGAAGGGCAAAATCCTGGTTGAGGTTGAAAATCGCAGTAAGTATGAAATAACCAAATTACAGCAATCTTTCCACGAAGTAATTTATACGTCATATACTTCTGTCTTTGTTCCAACAGAAACCTGCCCATGCCCCAAAGTTCTCTATACTAACTGGGCAGAACTTCCTCCATATGTTACAACACCAGTGAACAATGAATCACCACAAGGGATTATTGGAAGTCTTGTGGAGGAAATGATCTTAAAGTCATGTGGTATCTGCAAAGATGGGTATGGACCCACAGTCTTGAATTTCAGCCACAGTGGAAAAGGGAGGGTTGCCTACAAGAGAACCATCAACGCCGTTCGCGAGGATGTCGATCATAGGACACAAGTTAGCTTTCCTATTATAGGTGCCATGGACGATGCGAAATTCCAAAGGGAATACGTTTTTGTTCCGTTAGTAGAGTCTCCTGGAATCGCCTTCATTACTGTCAGTCAAGATACAAGTAGCACGAGTGCCATATCTGCAATCATCCAGTATCTCCCCCTGTACTTGTTTTGTTTAACCATGGCCTACGCAGCCGGTATCATCGTTTGGGCTCTTGTAAGTATTTTTCCCACAGACTTAAATAAAATCGCTAGTTAGCTTAGAAATAGTTTAGTCTAGTCATTCAGGATCCCCTAGGATTGCTTCCTTTCCTGCGAGACCCGGTTTGCGTTTGATATTTACCCTTGTCTTACCCATTACTGATTATACGATATTAGGTCAATAGCCTGCCTTGACACCGGATACATTAGTTGCCATTGAGCTTCATAGATTCGTCACCAACAAAGGTTTTCTTTTCGTTTTTCTTTCTCACTCAAGGACTCAAGCTGGAGATCAGACGGTTTGTCAAAGTCATTTTCGAAAGGAGCTGGTGAAGGTTTTGGTTTTCGTTTATTTCCATGACAACTGTCGGGTACGGAATTACTGCATTTACTTTTTTTAATCAGAGACTGCAGCAGTGTCTCTTTTTTAAATTACGCATAAAGCTGTGCAGTTGTCAGTTGTCATGACGTCAAAGAAGTATTGTTCCCTGCACATCGCTCAAACGAGAAGATTCGACGCCATTTCCAATTTTTACGACATTAACGTTTGGAAACGTACAAAACGAGCTAAGATGTAGAAAACTGTAAGAATAGATTATGAAAGGATGGTAAGACCATGCGCTTGAAACTCGAAAGTTTAGGGAGGGAACAGCAAAGGGAACTGTGCCAGGGCAGTTTGCTTGCAATAGCCCCTTTCACAGTTAACTCTGCTCATTTACATTACAATGAAATCCAGCATGCCTGTGAGGCAATTTCGGGCTATTTTGTAGTTTTATCCCGAAATTGCCTCTCCTGCGCGTTGGATAACATTGTAATGCAAATGAGAAAAACTAACCATGAAAAGGGTTATTGACCTGGGCAAATCATTATTTCGAAGCGTTCACACTAAGATGCATCTAATCATAGACAATTAAAGGAAATGTCTTTGTTGCACCCGTTTGTTTGCTGGGCTTCATAACCATTCCACTAACTATAAACTAATTCATCAGTAACCTGGCTTATGACTGAGATTTGGCAATGACTAGCTAAGGGGGTGGTGCTCGGAACCTTAGGTATCATTGTAGTCTTCATATTGATTTTTGGGTGTTTGTGACTATTTATCAGGTACGGAGACAAAGTTCCTGTTGGTGTGTGCGCAAGGTTATTCGCTGTTGTTTGGATCTTAACTGGCCTAGTAACGGCCTCCATACTTGTCGGAGTAATAGCTACTTCTCTGACATTCAGCACGTTGGAAAATGACATCATTTTATATGGAACAAAGGTACACATGAAGTTGCTTAGCACTTTCCCATGTAACTCTTTGTAATCGGTACAAGGTAAGAATTGCATGAAATGGCCAAAGCGGAAATGAACTCCGGCTTTCATGCATATAACACGAGGCAACCAGGAGAAGCACAACTCCCAGTTAATGGAATACCATTTTCTTAAAGGCTCGTAACCCAAAAGTTTTCATGGTTATCCCAAAAGTAGGAAGTATCCATTTACAAAGCATTGTCCTCAGAGTAACTGTGAAAGTACGCAACACGAGTATGGAAGTCAAAATTCCAAATTCTAACCCACTAAAGACATCGACCAGGGATTCATATAATTAGAGCGTGCATAGCTCTGACCATCCTAAAGACCAAAATAAATTCACGATCATATTTTTTGGCTTTAAAGGTGACAGCTTTAGCAGACTCCCCTGCTCATAAACTTGGAGTCAGGAGGAACGCTCTAGTTGGTGAGTATGGTCTTTACAGAAAACTAGCTTTTCTTCTTTTCTTTTCTTTAGAAGTTATGTTTGCAATACTTTTTTGGAATATTGAAAAAATAAACCACGTAAGCATCATTTATGCTTAGATCCCCTAGCTATGAAAATTTCTGTCATTTTGCGGGAAGAAATCAAATGCTAGCTGATAGCTATAGTACGCCCGTAGAGGAGCCATCTTCATACTGAAGATAACTTTATTTAGTAAAGTAAAGTAAAGGCTTTATTTCTTAAATTTTCTATCCCTATTGGGAATTGATTTTTCATCTTAGCATATATTTGGTAAAAAAAAAAGAAGAAAATCAATAGCCACGGTTGGAATTACTCCTTTCGTGTAGTTTTATTTACAGTTGATTAACTTCTTGCTGGTGTTTCTTGTTTGTTTTTTTTTTTAAATTTTCGAATTTCGACAGAGCCTCGAGACACTCTGCAGGAAAGCTGTAACACTCTCGAGCAAGGCGAGGTGAAAGGCCTTTTGCTGGATGCTTACGTTGCTGGAAGTCAAATGAAAGACCTGTCTCAGCAACTGCGAGTAAAAGAGGTCATCAAGTTGTCGAAAGGAATTGGCGTGGTCCTTTCAGGAGAGGCCATCAAGTTACAGAGTCGAGTTCGTGATTATATCACAGACAATGCTGGAACGATAACTAAGATCATCGAGAACAGTACAACCCCATTAGAGGTATACTGCCATGTTATCTAATGACCAATCAATCGATCAGTCAGTCAATCAATCAATAAATTAATCAATCAATCAGGCAAACAAACAAACAATCAATCGATCAGTCAGCCAGCCACTCAGTCAGTCAGTCAGTCAGTCATTTAGACCATCAGTCCATCAGTCCATTAGTCAGTGAGTCAATGAGTCAGTGAGTGAGTGAGTGAGTGAGTGAGTCAATCATTCATTTAGTCCATCACTCCATTAGCCAGTCAGTCAGTCAGTCAGTCAGTCAGTCAGTCAGCAAGTCAGTCACTCAATCAGGCAGGCAGTCAGTCAGTCAGTCAGTTAGTCCATCAATCAGTCAGTCAGTCAGTCAGTCAGTCAGTCAGTCAGTCAGTCAGTCAGTCACAATTCAGTCTTTCAATCCATCAACTTCTGCATCCATAGTAGATAACGTGTTTCTGTAATTGTACCATAAGCAACTTTTCCTTAGGAAAGAAAACTTCAAGTACCACTGCCACTGCTAAATTTTTTCATGTACTTGTTTTTTTCAACATGACAGAATCACAGACAAAAATCATTTCTACCTGTTTGAAAATAAAGGCTATAGTTTCTTCTGAAAACATAATTGAAGAAAAATCGGGGAAAAATTCTAATTCTCAGACCAGAAATAATTGAAATAGTTTTTTTGAACGAAATTTCAGTAGGAATTCTATTAAAACAATCAAATTATTCGCTCTCATATTCGCTCTCATGGGAAATCTCGAGCTCTTAATCTAATTGTTAATTAGTTAAAATTGAATGAACAGCTAGTGTCTGGTGACTAAGTGCAATACGAGAACAGCAAAACATGGAAAACTGCTTTGTCTTTTTGTTTTTATTTCCTAGCAACCAGGAAAGAGTGAAGCCGAGGAACGAGCCACAGAATTGTTCTCTACCAACTCTTTACTGTTCCATCAAACACTTATGGCGCTAACAAAGGCACTGGGAGGCGCCGTGTTTTGTGGACTTACTTGGGAACTTGTGCGAATAGGAATGGGACGAAGAAAAAAGATCCATCCAGGTTAGTTAGCAAGTTTTTGAGTTTTAGTTATGTAGGTTTAATAAAAATTGAAACATTACATAATGGCCTAGCCATCATGGCATATGACCCATTATTATTCATTCAAACTATTTTCCCGTTTCTGATTGGTTAAAATTACATGCATAATTACCATAATCAGCTGCTGTTCACCAAATTTGGAAAGAACTTTGCCATATTGAACCATTGACGTCAAAAGTGCAGCCCGCTGCAGATTATTGAACTGTTGACCGAGAAAACCTGGGAACGAGGCTGTGTTATTCTTGGTGAGCAGAAAAAGAACGAGCCCATTTTCTCCTAAGGGTTTGCGAAACATTAATACTGAACCGCGCAACTATAACGGTGGATCAAATACTTAAAGTGCACCTAACCCCAAAATATTTTTTTCGCTTAAATAAATCTTTGCACCTGTTCGAAACGCAGTGCGCCTTTTTAAACTAAATCTTGACTTTTTTGTAGGCTGTAAAAGTTACGAAATCTAGCCATCACCTGTTGCACGACCGAGCTTGTAAAGGGCATGGGTCTATTCCTGGGTTGACGTCACAGACTGATTTGCATCGTAGTTAGTCCTTTGTAAACATGCATGCAAAGAAGTTTGTGACATCAAACCAGGGAATAGACCCATCCTCCTTACTTGCTCGGTCGTGGAACAGATGATGGCCAGATTTCTTAACTTCTACAGCCTGTAAAAAGTCAAGATTAGGGCTAAAAAGGGGCAAAAAGGCGCAATGTGTTTCAAACAGGTGCAAAGAGTTATTTTAAGCGAAAAAAATATTTGTGGTTAGGTGCACTTAAACAAATGATCAGAAGTTATGAAATGTTGACATTTTGTTATCTTTTTTGTTTAGAAAACCGAACAAAAGGAGATCTAAGCCCCAAGACGAGAAGAAAAGAATTGCAAGAACCAGTTCAACAATTTTATGATAATTTCCGGGAAGTTTACTTGGACTTAAGAAAAAACTATAGTCAGGAGTTACAGCAAAATTGCCAACAAAAGCCTCAGCGAACACAAAATAGGAAAGTTGCATGGACATAATTTATATTCACCAAGAGAGTGGACGAGTTTACAAATCAAATCTAATAAATGGGTCGTTCAATAAAAAAATATATATCTAGCTATTGGTTGTCTTATCAGTGCAAGATGAGTGTTCGCAACAGCTTCGTCTCATGGTCAAAAAGAAAAGGCATTCACTGTAAGGAATACTTGGAGAGACGAGTTTTACGCAGATGGCAAGGAATTCAACTATTTTCATAAGGAATGCAAATTTTGTTCTTTTCTTATCTTTGAAAATGAAACAACTGGATGTGAAATCGAGCGTAACATTTCAGTGTAGGTTTTTACCAGAGGAGTATGGACGAGGCCTGAATTGCAGCATGGGCAATTACAACGTACAATGGGCTTCAGTTTGCTTGTGCTGTTTGGATACAGTCCGAATTATTACCGTACAGGCTTGTTTGCAGCAATAACCGTGCACACCTTGGGGTGACGTATTTTTGTAAAGAAATTCCTACAATTCACAATTCACGTTTTTTTTTCCACAAGGTAGTTGTGATATCTCGAAATATATGTTACAGAAACGCTAATGGTCTCTCAGCATGTGTGACTGCTACTTAACTGACAGTAGGTAAACAACATGCTTATTTCTCACGCTAACAAAAACATATCAGTGTTTACCCAATTTAGACAAAGCCTCCGAGATAAAGCTCAGGGTAAAGGTGGCTCAGTTCCTTGGCTCTGCTCTAATGAAAAGAGAAGGTGTAATCTATTTCTGATACACAACATTTATTAAGAAAAACTTAAATGAACACTTTTTTAGAAGAAAAACTAACAAATAAAGTTAAATTTAAAGTTTAGTTTTAGATCAACACGTTAGTTCAAAACTACTTTGAAAGCACATGAACTCGCAATAGCAAACGAACTTACGATAATTAAAGTCTCTCGCTATCGATATAATAATTTATTTAATAATAAAAATTTATTTATTGTCGTAACTCAAGGAGTGGTTGGACATTCTCCTGAGCGAGGAGCTCATGAATAAAGCTTCTAGAACTTTTTCCTTATTCTTGAAGCCTTGCAATTGTTAACTTAAGTTGATAAGTAACTCATCCTTCTGTGCAATGCGCAAAAGGTTGTTTTGTAAAGTGATTTTCGTATTTTTGCGATTCCGCAATGAAAACAATTTCCGTTCTCAAGAAGGCACTTGACTGAGTCCAAGGCATTTTCATAAAACAGAGCCAGCTACCAAACAAGGCTTTTTCAGTGTTAAGAAAGATCTCCCCCGGAGGGTGAGAAATGTTGGTAGCGTGGTTACAGCTTTGTTTATTATTCGTTGCTTTGGGAAGGAACTTTAATTAGCCTTTCACCTGTCAACCATTGACCATGCACCATATGTTACATGGTTCTTTTATTCAGTAAAACGCTAGAATTGAACCACGCTGAGGGAAAGTGAATTGTTGATCGATATTCACGAATACAAGTCATAATGCGAAAATAATCTTTCGTACAATCGTTTTACAAAGATGAAGTTCATGAGTAGATAAAGTTGGATTTAAGTCTACCCCGATAACTATGGTACGTATGTTTGACAAAGCAAGGTGTATATTTATGTCTTTGGCAAAGGATGCCCGGCCAAAAGAAATGTATTCCATTCTTATGCCATCTGGGCAAATTATTGTCTTGCAGAATCAGCGATGGACTCTAAGTTTTTTCTTTGCCCTTTGGGACAGCGTTTGTTTGATTCTACCGACAGAAGGTAAGAGATCGATAAAAGTGTTCCATTACAAGGCAAAAGCTGTATAAGAGTAAATTACATTTCAATACTTTTATTCAAATATTTGCAAAATAATATATTGCATCGTACAAGAAGCTAAGACGATTTTAAGTGAAGATGACTTTACAATAGTAAAACGTTTATGCAAACCGAAGGTGTAATAAGAATTTAATTATCAAGGAAGAAATAGAGGTGTTTTTAAATATGCAGGAAAATAATAGCTGAAAGTCATGCATATATATAACTGTCATTATAATTTGACTAACATGCGTGAGGGGGGTGGGGAGGTAGGGGAAGTGGGTACTTCAACATCCGCAATAGTTATTGAAGTGACCTTCTTCCTTATTTTTGGATAGCATTGTAACATGAGCCTCACAGAATAGGATGTCGGAACATATTCAGTGTGCTAATGGCATTCCAGTTCACGTAAGGAAGCGAACGTAAAGTACGACGTTTCGAAGTTGTCTTGACTCCATTTCTAAGTAATGAAAATAACGGTCGAGACGTTAATTTATATATAAAGGGTGTAAGAATGTATTAAACTGTAGCATACAAGTAGCATAATGAAGAGTTCTTATGTGCGGACTGACGTTCGAATCGAGTCTTTCTGTGTGTTGAAATTTGGTTTTCTTTCTTGAATGAAGAGCAGCTCGTGCCACAGTCCAGTTGTCCTTTGCAATATACAATCAACTATATTCCTAAACGTTTTAATAATATCATTTTGGATTCCTTAACCAAAGGTAACACACACCTAGTTGGCTTTTACCGCCTGGACGACGTTGGTGGTGTTAATGACAGCAGCTCTTGCAGGAATTCACCAGGATTTAAAAACGACACGACCCTGGGCCCAGGATACATTGGCGAACCAGACACCGCTTACAGGTTCCGCGGAATTCCATCCAGTTATGTGCGATTGCCAAACAACGGAAAGTTCAAAAGCAATTCTATGACGCTGTTAACTTGGCTTAACGCAGAAACTTTAACAGGGCAACAGACGATCTGGCAATTCTCATCTGAAGGAAGACTGGCCTTTCTGCTAGCACTTCATGTTGACAAACTTCAGCTTGACGTGTACCCAAATTGCGATGAGAATCTTCTCTCATTTTCTCCATCTGTTATTTTAAGAACTTCAACTTGGTTTTTCATTGGGATTTCGTATCATCATTTGACTGGTTCGATACATTTTTTGGTGAGAGGCACAGACGGAGCACAACACTATAAGTTTTTCTGGGCAGGTTTTATCGAATTGGAGACTCACCATGATATATGGCTTGGTTATGGACCTGAATCTCCAGGGGCGTTCAAAGGAAGCATTGCTTGCATGCAAATCTACAGTGCATGGTTGAGTGAAGATGAAATAACGGACGCACAGAAAATGTGCCTTCCACGACAATGGTCAGGTAGGTGCGAGCATTTTGAATGAAATTAAGAAGTAGTTCATGCTTTTCTGGACATAGGTCGATTACCCCCAGATGAACTAGCTTTGCAAAGTCTAATAAAAGAAAATGTCATTCAAGCTTAATACAAGCACGAGTAAAAAACTGGTGCCAAATGGGAAACAAATCTTGCTAGCGAGATCTTGAGACCTATCGTTGTGCTGCTTAAAATTTAATGCAATTTCTTTCTTCTCCCCTCAGCAGTTTTCTTGATATCTTAACGATCGTGTCCTTTATCGTGCACAGCATAAATCATTTTATTACTTACGCGTTCTAGTAACCATATGCTTCTGTTTGAACTGGTTGGTGTCATGGAGGAGCGAGCTAGGTCTCTAGTAAGATGAAAGTTCCAAGTTTTTGCAATTGGTTTTGGCCATGATTTGGTAGACCCTGATATATCCCTTCTCGCCAACTAGGCCAGTAAGCCAGAAGTCTGTTGTTAAATAATAAAGGTGATAAGTTTCCAAACAAATCTCTTTCCGGTGGCCAATTCACATTATCAACCCAGTTGATAAAACCAAATTATGTTGTTAAATAATCTTGTTCTTATCCTTCTTTACCTGCAATATTGTTCTGAAGTCAATCCATGGCTACGATTAAGTTGATTCTGGTCTGTTCTAATGTTCTGATAATAGTAGTATTGTTACAGAGCCATCTGCTTGATGCCTATGATTGTTTAAGCTGACACGTCGCGCACTGCTCTGTTCTAATTTTCTTATGCCTGCACTATTATTTTAGAGCCGTTTGCTTTGTACCCAATCAACGATAAAGATCTAGCACTAGACATAAGCGGCAATTCCAATCCAAATGGAACTACTCACAACGTACAGGAAGCAGAAGGCCCGTTCGGAGGAGAGACGTCAATCTGGTTTGATGGAACCTCGAGTAGCTACATTAGCATAAGCCACAATGGTGATCTTTCACTGGACGCTTCTTTCAGCATTCTTGTGTGGATTTACAAGACCCCGATATACGGTTTTGGAGGTCACATTGCAACATTTGAATCCAATAACGGGGCATTTTCTGGTTTGCAGTTTTATGGAACTTATTTAATCAACTCAGTTGTGGGAAAGCTACATTTTCCAAGTTCCGGCGAAACTGTCGACGTTGGAAATTTCAAGTTCATGTTCTTTAATTCCGGATTTTGGCAACATGTGGCATTGATATACAACTACAATTCTGGATACGCTTCTCTTTATGTTAACAAAGTCTTGTTTGACATTAAATTTGTTGGTAGCAAAATGGTTGGTACATCTGGGAAGCTCATTGTTGGAAAATCATTTCGAGGAAGAATCGCTTGTCTGCAGTTGTACCGCAGACCATTGCTTTTGGAACACGTAGAAGACGCCAAGGATAAATGTTATCGAGGGGGTAAAGGTATGTTTGCAATAATCAATAGATCATTTTTCCTTGCGCTCGCCATATACTTCTTTTAATGTAGGTGCTGAGAATCTGGCGATGAATGAAGGCAATTTATCCTAGTTGATTACTTACTTTTTCCTCATTACCTGCGTGTGACAATGTATAAAATTGTAGAGAGAAATGAGATCTCCGTTATATTTGAGGATAAACGATACAACTTGGCTTTTTAACTAATGATTTAAACCAGGTTTTCTGCATATTTACGGTATAATTTGTCTATAACAACTAATTATTGAAAGCCAATTCTCTCTATTCAGGGAAAGAAGTAAATCTTGCCACTTCATCGTTTTTGTTTCCTTTCTTGACTCTGAAACAGATAAAACAACGCGTTTTAGTTTGGTGTCGTTTATTGACATTTCAAGATTACATCTTTTCTCTCCCATATTAAAAAAGAGCCATTTCCATCTTAACATTAACATGAGTAAAAAAGATGTTTAATTACCTTGTAAATATCATTTGCTGGTCACTCTTAAAAATGTCTCCATGATTGCATTTTTGCTTGGTTCTTTTATAGATCCAGCCGCATGCTTCCAAACTGGTCATGTGACAATTTCACCGTGTCCTAGTTCTTCATTCGCGAAGTCATCATCTTTTTTCTCCTCATTTTCATCACTACCATCCTCAATATTCTCTTCCTCATCATCGTTATCATCCTCATTATCATTTTCATCCACTTTACCGTTCTCCTCCTCCACATCATTATCACCATCATCCCCATCATCCTTCACCCTCTCATTATCATTATTACCATCATCACCATCATCCGTGTCCTTCTCATCATCATTATCGTTATCATCATCATCATCATCATCGTTATCATCATCATCTTTCTCTTCCTTATTATCATCATTATCATCCTCAACTCCATCATCCTTCTCCTCCTCTACACCGTTATCGACAACTTCACCCTTCTCCACCTCATCATCATTAGTACCAGCATCACCATCATCCTTCTCCTCGTCATCACCATTGTCGTTATCATCATCTTCTTTATCATCCCTGTCATTGTCACCTTTCTCCTCGTCATTATCCCTTTCCTTCCCATCATCATTATCATCATTATCATCATCATATTTCTCTTCCTCATTATCATCAATAATATCCTCATCTCCATCATCCTTCTCCTCCTCCACAGCAGTATCACCATCATCACCATCAACCTTCTCCTCCTCCTCATCATTATTACGATCATTAACATCATCCCTCTTCTCGTCATCACCAGTGTTGTTATCATCATCCTTCTCCACCTCATTATCATCATTATCATCCTCATCCACATTATTCTTCTCCTCCTCAACATCATTGTCACCATCAAAATCCTCATCCTTCTCTTCTTCAGCATCACTATCATCTTTCTCGTCAACATCATCCTTCTTCTCCTCGTCATCAGTATCGTTATCATCATCATCACCATCATCCTTTTTCTCTTCATCATCATTATCATTATCCTCGTCCTCATCCTCTTTCTTCTCCTCATCATCAGCATCGTTATCATCATCATCCCCATCATCCTTTTCCTCATCAACATCATTGTTATCAATCTCATTACTATCATCCTTCTCCTCCTCATCATCAATATCGTTATCATCCTCACCCTCACCATCGTTCTCCTCATTATCATCATTATCATTATCCTCCTTATCTCCATCCTCCTCCTCATCATCATCAGCATTGTTATCAACCTCATCCTCATCATCTTTCTCCTTATCATCATTATTATCATCCTCATACTTATCATCCCTTTCCTCATCATCATCAGTATCGTTATCATCCTCATCCCCATCATCCTTTTCCTTCACCTCAGCATCATCATTATCATCCTCCTTCCCATCATCCTTCTCTTCCTCATCATCATTATCCTTATCATCCTCATCCGCATCATCCTCCTCCTCATCAACATCATTATCGTTAGCAGCTTCATCCCTATCAACCTTCTCCTCGTCATCATCATTATCGCTATCATCCTTATTCGCATCATCCTTCTCCTTCTCATCATCAGTATGGTTATCATCCTCATCCCTATCATCCTTATCCTCAATCTCACCATTATCATCATCCTTCTCCTCTTCATCATCATTGTCGTTATCATCTTCACCCTTCTCCTCCTCATCATCATTATCGTTGTCATCCTCCTCCCTATCATCCTTCTTCTCCTTATCATCAATATCGTTATCATCCACAGCGCTAACATCCGTCCCTTCCTCATCATCATTATCGTTACCGTCCTTATCCACATTATCCTTCTCCTCCTCCTCAACATTATTATCGTTATCATCTTTATCCCCATCATCTTTCTCCGCTTCATCATCATTATCGTTATCATCCACATCCCTATTATCCTTCTCCTCCTCATCATCAGTATCATTATCATCCTCATCCCTATCATCCTTCTCTTCCTTATCATTAATATCGTTATCATCCACATCGCTATCATCCGTCTCTTCCTCATCATCATTATCATTATCATCCTTTATCACATTATCCTTCTCCTCTTCCTCAACATTATCATCGTTATCATCCTCATCCCCATCATCCCTCTCCACTTCATCATCATTATCGTTATCATCCACATCCCTATCATCCTTCTCCTCC
>JAHPZR010050356.1:17500-33928 GCA_019787425.1 Platygyra sinensis | reverse complement strand
CATTATCGAGTTTTACCAAGCAAGGAAATGTCTGGAAGCTCGTAGCAAACGACTTTAAGAAATGCAAGGCAAAGGAAACAAATCAAAAGCAGCTGAAGCGTTGACTGATGGCGAAGTAAACATTCTGAACGAAAAATATCTACAATAGGTTTTTTGAAAAAGCGACAAAGTGCCTGTAGTCAGACGAACCCAAAACATAACTTGACATTTGTTCTGCCGAATGAAGGGCAAAATCCTGGTTGAGGTTGAAAATCGCAGTAAGTATGAAATAACCAAATTACAGCAATCTTTCCACGAAGTAATTTATACGTCATATACTTCTGTCTTTGTTCCAACAGAAACCTGCCCATGCCCCAAAGTTCTCTATACTAACTGGGCAGAACTTCCTCCATATGTTACAACACCAGTGAACAATGAATCACCACAAGGGATTATTGGAAGTCTTGTGGAGGAAATGATCTTAAAGTCATGTGGTATCTGCAAAGATGGGTATGGACCCACAGTCTTGAATTTCAGCCACAGTGGAAAAGGGAGGGTTGCCTACAAGAGAACCATCAACGCCGTTCGCGAGGATGTCGATCATAGGACACAAGTTAGCTTTCCTATTATAGGTGCCATGGACGATGCGAAATTCCAAAGGGAATACGTTTTTGTTCCGTTAGTAGAGTCTCCTGGAATCGCCTTCATTACTGTCAGTCAAGATACAAGTAGCACGAGTGCCATATCTGCAATCATCCAGTATCTCCCCCTGTACTTGTTTTGTTTAACCATGGCCTACGCAGCCGGTATCATCGTTTGGGCTCTTGTAAGTATTTTTCCCACAGACTTAAATAAAATCGCTAGTTAGCTTAGAAATAGTTTAGTCTAGTCATTCAGGATCCCCTAGGATTGCTTCCTTTCCTGCGAGACCCGGTTTGCGTTTGATATTTACCCTTGTCTTACCCATTACTGATTATACGATATTAGGTCAATAGCCTGCCTTGACACCGGATACATTAGTTGCCATTGAGCTTCATAGATTCGTCACCAACAAAGGTTTTCTTTTCGTTTTTCTTTCTCACTCAAGGACTCAAGCTGGAGATCAGACGGTTTGTCAAAGTCATTTTCGAAAGGAGCTGGTGAAGGTTTTGGTTTTCGTTTATTTCCATGACAACTGTCGGGTACGGAATTACTGCATTTACTTTTTTTAATCAGAGACTGCAGCAGTGTCTCTTTTTTAAATTACGCATAAAGCTGTGCAGTTGTCAGTTGTCATGACGTCAAAGAAGTATTGTTCCCTGCACATCGCTCAAACGAGAAGATTCGACGCCATTTCCAATTTTTACGACATTAACGTTTGGAAACGTACAAAACGAGCTAAGATGTAGAAAACTGTAAGAATAGATTATGAAAGGATGGTAAGACCATGCGCTTGAAACTCGAAAGTTTAGGGAGGGAACAGCAAAGGGAACTGTGCCAGGGCAGTTTGCTTGCAATAGCCCCTTTCACAGTTAACTCTGCTCATTTACATTACAATGAAATCCAGCATGCCTGTGAGGCAATTTCGGGCTATTTTGTAGTTTTATCCCGAAATTGCCTCTCCTGCGCGTTGGATAACATTGTAATGCAAATGAGAAAAACTAACCATGAAAAGGGTTATTGACCTGGGCAAATCATTATTTCGAAGCGTTCACACTAAGATGCATCTAATCATAGACAATTAAAGGAAATGTCTTTGTTGCACCCGTTTGTTTGCTGGGCTTCATAACCATTCCACTAACTATAAACTAATTCATCAGTAACCTGGCTTATGACTGAGATTTGGCAATGACTAGCTAAGGGGGTGGTGCTCGGAACCTTAGGTATCATTGTAGTCTTCATATTGATTTTTGGGTGTTTGTGACTATTTATCAGGTACGGAGACAAAGTTCCTGTTGGTGTGTGCGCAAGGTTATTCGCTGTTGTTTGGATCTTAACTGGCCTAGTAACGGCCTCCATACTTGTCGGAGTAATAGCTACTTCTCTGACATTCAGCACGTTGGAAAATGACATCATTTTATATGGAACAAAGGTACACATGAAGTTGCTTAGCACTTTCCCATGTAACTCTTTGTAATCGGTACAAGGTAAGAATTGCATGAAATGGCCAAAGCGGAAATGAACTCCGGCTTTCATGCATATAACACGAGGCAACCAGGAGAAGCACAACTCCCAGTTAATGGAATACCATTTTCTTAAAGGCTCGTAACCCAAAAGTTTTCATGGTTATCCCAAAAGTAGGAAGTATCCATTTACAAAGCATTGTCCTCAGAGTAACTGTGAAAGTACGCAACACGAGTATGGAAGTCAAAATTCCAAATTCTAACCCACTAAAGACATCGACCAGGGATTCATATAATTAGAGCGTGCATAGCTCTGACCATCCTAAAGACCAAAATAAATTCACGATCATATTTTTTGGCTTTAAAGGTGACAGCTTTAGCAGACTCCCCTGCTCATAAACTTGGAGTCAGGAGGAACGCTCTAGTTGGTGAGTATGGTCTTTACAGAAAACTAGCTTTTCTTCTTTTCTTTTCTTTAGAAGTTATGTTTGCAATACTTTTTTGGAATATTGAAAAAATAAACCACGTAAGCATCATTTATGCTTAGATCCCCTAGCTATGAAAATTTCTGTCATTTTGCGGGAAGAAATCAAATGCTAGCTGATAGCTATAGTACGCCCGTAGAGGAGCCATCTTCATACTGAAGATAACTTTATTTAGTAAAGTAAAGTAAAGGCTTTATTTCTTAAATTTTCTATCCCTATTGGGAATTGATTTTTCATCTTAGCATATATTTGGTAAAAAAAAAAGAAGAAAATCAATAGCCACGGTTGGAATTACTCCTTTCGTGTAGTTTTATTTACAGTTGATTAACTTCTTGCTGGTGTTTCTTGTTTGTTTTTTTTTTTAAATTTTCGAATTTCGACAGAGCCTCGAGACACTCTGCAGGAAAGCTGTAACACTCTCGAGCAAGGCGAGGTGAAAGGCCTTTTGCTGGATGCTTACGTTGCTGGAAGTCAAATGAAAGACCTGTCTCAGCAACTGCGAGTAAAAGAGGTCATCAAGTTGTCGAAAGGAATTGGCGTGGTCCTTTCAGGAGAGGCCATCAAGTTACAGAGTCGAGTTCGTGATTATATCACAGACAATGCTGGAACGATAACTAAGATCATCGAGAACAGTACAACCCCATTAGAGGTATACTGCCATGTTATCTAATGACCAATCAATCGATCAGTCAGTCAATCAATCAATAAATTAATCAATCAATCAGGCAAACAAACAAACAATCAATCGATCAGTCAGCCAGCCACTCAGTCAGTCAGTCAGTCAGTCATTTAGACCATCAGTCCATCAGTCCATTAGTCAGTGAGTCAATGAGTCAGTGAGTGAGTGAGTGAGTGAGTGAGTCAATCATTCATTTAGTCCATCACTCCATTAGCCAGTCAGTCAGTCAGTCAGTCAGTCAGTCAGTCAGCAAGTCAGTCACTCAATCAGGCAGGCAGTCAGTCAGTCAGTCAGTCAGTTAGTCCATCAATCAGTCAGTCAGTCAGTCAGTCAGTCAGTCAGTCAGTCAGTCAGTCAGTCACAATTCAGTCTTTCAATCCATCAACTTCTGCATCCATAGTAGATAAACGTGTTTCTGTAATTGTACCATAAGCAACTTTTCCTTAGGAAAGAAAACTTCAAGTACCACTGCCACTGCTAAATTTTTTCATGTACTTGTTTTTTTCAACATGACAGAATCACAGACAAAAATCATTTCTACCTGTTTGAAAATAAAGGCTATAGTTTCTTCTGAAAACATAATTGAAGAAAAATCGGGGAAAAATTCTAATTCTCAGACCAGAAATAATTGAAATAGTTTTTTTGAACGAAATTTCAGTAGGAATTCTATTAAAACAATCAAATTATTCGCTCTCATATTCGCTCTCATGGGAAATCTCGAGCTCTTAATCTAATTGTTAATTAGTTAAAATTGAATGAACAGCTAGTGTCTGGTGACTAAGTGCAATACGAGAACAGCAAAACATGGAAAACTGCTTTGTCTTTTTGTTTTTATTTCCTAGCAACCAGGAAAGAGTGAAGCCGAGGAACGAGCCACAGAATTGTTCTCTACCAACTCTTTACTGTTCCATCAAACACTTATGGCGCTAACAAAGGCACTGGGAGGCGCCGTGTTTTGTGGACTTACTTGGGAACTTGTGCGAATAGGAATGGGACGAAGAAAAAAGATCCATCCAGGTTAGTTAGCAAGTTTTTGAGTTTTAGTTATGTAGGTTTAATAAAAATTGAAACATTACATAATGGCCTAGCCATCATGGCATATGACCCATTATTATTCATTCAAACTATTTTCCCGTTTCTGATTGGTTAAAATTACATGCATAATTACCATAATCAGCTGCTGTTCACCAAATTTGGAAAGAACTTTGCCATATTGAACCATTGACGTCAAAAGTGCAGCCCGCTGCAGATTATTGAACTGTTGACCGAGAAAACCTGGGAACGAGGCTGTGTTATTCTTGGTGAGCAGAAAAAGAACGAGCCCATTTTCTCCTAAGGGTTTGCGAAAACATTAATACTGAACCGCGCAACTATAACGGTGGATCAAATACTTAAAGTGCACCTAACCCCAAAATATTTTTTTCGCTTAAATAAATCTTTGCACCTGTTCGAAACGCAGTGCGCCTTTTTAAACTAAATCTTGACTTTTTTGTAGGCTGTAAAAGTTACGAAATCTAGCCATCACCTGTTGCACGACCGAGCTTGTAAAGGGCATGGGTCTATTCCTGGGTTGACGTCACAGACTGATTTGCATCGTAGTTAGTCTTTGTAAACATGCATGCAAAGAAGTTTGTGACATCAAACCAGGGAATAGACCCATCCTCCTTACTTGCTCGGTCGTGGAACAGATGATGGCCAGATTTCTTAACTTCTACAGCCTGTAAAAAGTCAAGATTAGGGCTAAAAAGGGGCAAAAAGGCGCAATGTGTTTCAAACAGGTGCAAAGAGTTATTTTAAGCGAAAAAAATATTTGTGGTTAGGTGCACTTAAACAAATGATCAGAAGTTATGAAATGTTGACATTTTGTTATCTTTTTTGTTTAGAAAACCGAACAAAAGGAGATCTAAGCCCCAAGACGAGAAGAAAAGAATTGCAAGAACCAGTTCAACAATTTTATGATAATTTCCGGGAAGTTTACTTGGACTTAAGAAAAAACTATAGTCAGGAGTTACAGCAAAATTGCCAACAAAAGCCTCAGCGAACACAAAATAGGAAAGTTGCATGGACATAATTTATATTCACCAAGAGAGTGGACGAGTTTACAAATCAAATCTAATAAATGGGTCGTTCAATAAAAAAATATATATCTAGCTATTGGTTGTCTTATCAGTGCAAGATGAGTGTTCGCAACAGCTTCGTCTCATGGTCAAAAAGAAAAGGCATTCACTGTAAGGAATACTTGGAGAGACGAGTTTTACGCAGATGGCAAGGAATTCAACTATTTTCATAAGGAATGCAAATTTTGTTCTTTTCTTATCTTTGAAAATGAAACAACTGGATGTGAAATCGAGCGTAACATTTCAGTGTAGGTTTTTACCAGAGGAGTATGGACGAGGCCTGAATTGCAGCATGGGCAATTACAACGTACAATGGGCTTCAGTTTGCTTGTGCTGTTTGGATACAGTCCGAATTATTACCGTACAGGCTTGTTTGCAGCAATAACCGTGCACACCTTGGGGTGACGTATTTTTGTAAAGAAATTCCTACAATTCACAATTCACGTTTTTTTTTCCACAAGGTAGTTGTGATATCTCGAAATATATGTTACAGAAACGCTAATGGTCTCTCAGCATGTGTGACTGCTACTTAACTGACAGTAGGTAAACAACATGCTTATTTCTCACGCTAACAAAAACATATCAGTGTTTACCCAATTTAGACAAAGCCTCCGAGATAAAGCTCAGGGTAAAGGTGGCTCAGTTCCTTGGCTCTGCTCTAATGAAAAGAGAAGGTGTAATCTATTTCTGATACACAACATTTATTAAGAAAAACTTAAATGAACACTTTTTTAGAAGAAAAACTAACAAATAAAGTTAAATTTAAAGTTTAGTTTTAGATCAACACGTTAGTTCAAAACTACTTTGAAAGCACATGAACTCGCAATAGCAAACGAACTTACGATAATTAAAGTCTCTCGCTATCGATATAATAATTTATTTAATAATAAAAATTTATTTATTGTCGTAACTCAAGGAGTGGTTGGACATTCTCCTGAGCGAGGAGCTCATGAATAAAGCTTCTAGAACTTTTTCCTTATTCTTGAAGCCTTGCAATTGTTAACTTAAGTTGATAAGTAACTCATCCTTCTGTGCAATGCGCAAAAGGTTGTTTTGTAAAGTGATTTTCGTATTTTTGCGATTCCGCAATGAAAACAATTTCCGTTCTCAAGAAGGCACTTGACTGAGTCCAAGGCATTTTCATAAAACAGAGCCAGCTACCAAACAAGGCTTTTTCAGTGTTAAGAAAGATCTCCCCCGGAGGGTGAGAAATGTTGGTAGCGTGGTTACAGCTTTGTTTATTATTCGTTGCTTTGGGAAGGAACTTTAATTAGCCTTTCACCTGTCAACCATTGACCATGCACCATATGTTACATGGTTCTTTTATTCAGTAAAACGCTAGAATTGAACCACGCTGAGGGAAAGTGAATTGTTGATCGATATTCACGAATACAAGTCATAATGCGAAAATAATCTTTCGTACAATCGTTTTACAAAGATGAAGTTCATGAGTAGATAAAGTTGGATTTAAGTCTACCCCGATAACTATGGTACGTATGTTTGACAAAGCAAGGTGTATATTTATGTCTTTGGCAAAGGATGCCCGGCCAAAAGAAATGTATTCCATTCTTATGCCATCTGGGCAAATTATTGTCTTGCAGAATCAGCGATGGACTCTAAGTTTTTTCTTTGCCCTTTGGGACAGCGTTTGTTTGATTCTACCGACAGAAGGTAAGAGATCGATAAAAGTGTTCCATTACAAGGCAAAAGCTGTATAAGAGTAAATTACATTTCAATACTTTTATTCAAATATTTGCAAAATAATATATTGCATCGTACAAGAAGCTAAGACGATTTTAAGTGAAGATGACTTTACAATAGTAAAACGTTTATGCAAACCGAAGGTGTAATAAGAATTTAATTATCAAGGAAGAAATAGAGGTGTTTTTAAATATGCAGGAAAATAATAGCTGAAAGTCATGCATATATATAACTGTCATTATAATTTGACTAACATGCGTGAGGGGGGTGGGGAGGTAGGGGAAGTGGGTACTTCAACATCCGCAATAGTTATTGAAGTGACCTTCTTCCTTATTTTTGGATAGCATTGTAACATGAGCCTCACAGAATAGGATGTCGGAACATATTCAGTGTGCTAATGGCATTCCAGTTCACGTAAGGAAGCGAACGTAAAGTACGACGTTTCGAAGTTGTCTTGACTCCATTTCTAAGTAATGAAAATAACGGTCGAGACGTTAATTTATATATAAAGGGTGTAAGAATGTATTAAACTGTAGCATACAAGTAGCATAATGAAGAGTTCTTATGTGCGGACTGACGTTCGAATCGAGTCTTTCTGTGTGTTGAAATTTGGTTTTCTTTCTTGAATGAAGAGCAGCTCGTGCCACAGTCCAGTTGTCCTTTGCAATATACAATCAACTATATTCCTAAACGTTTTAATAATATCATTTTGGATTCCTTAACCAAAGGTAACACACACCTAGTTGGCTTTTACCGCCTGGACGACGTTGGTGGTGTTAATGACAGCAGCTCTTGCAGGAATTCACCAGGATTTAAAAACGACACGACCCTGGGCCCAGGATACATTGGCGAACCAGACACCGCTTACAGGTTCCGCGGAATTCCATCCAGTTATGTGCGATTGCCAAACAACGGAAAGTTCAAAAGCAATTCTATGACGCTGTTAACTTGGCTTAACGCAGAAACTTTAACAGGGCAACAGACGATCTGGCAATTCTCATCTGAAGGAAGACTGGCCTTTCTGCTAGCACTTCATGTTGACAAACTTCAGCTTGACGTGTACCCAAATTGCGATGAGAATCTTCTCTCATTTTCTCCATCTGTTATTTTAAGAACTTCAACTTGGTTTTTCATTGGGATTTCGTATCATCATTTGACTGGTTCGATACATTTTTTGGTGAGAGGCACAGACGGAGCACAACACTATAAGTTTTTCTGGGCAGGTTTTATCGAATTGGAGACTCACCATGATATATGGCTTGGTTATGGACCTGAATCTCCAGGGGCGTTCAAAGGAAGCATTGCTTGCATGCAAATCTACAGTGCATGGTTGAGTGAAGATGAAATAACGGACGCACAGAAAATGTGCCTTCCACGACAATGGTCAGGTAGGTGCGAGCATTTTGAATGAAATTAAGAAGTAGTTCATGCTTTTCTGGACATAGGTCGATTACCCCCAGATGAACTAGCTTTGCAAAGTCTAATAAAAGAAAATGTCATTCAAGCTTAATACAAGCACGAGTAAAAAACTGGTGCCAAATGGGAAACAAATCTTGCTAGCGAGATCTTGAGACCTATCGTTGTGCTGCTTAAAATTTAATGCAATTTCTTTCTTCTCCCCTCAGCAGTTTTCTTGATATCTTAACGATCGTGTCCTTTATCGTGCACAGCATAAATCATTTTATTACTTACGCGTTCTAGTAACCATATGCTTCTGTTTGAACTGGTTGGTGTCATGGAGGAGCGAGCTAGGTCTCTAGTAAGATGAAAGTTCCAAGTTTTTGCAATTGGTTTTGGCCATGATTTGGTAGACCCTGATATATCCCTTCTCGCCAACTAGGCCAGTAAGCCAGAAGTCTGTTGTTAAATAATAAAGGTGATAAGTTTCCAAACAAATCTCTTTCCGGTGGCCAATTCACATTATCAACCCAGTTGATAAAACCAAATTATGTTGTTAAATAATCTTGTTCTTATCCTTCTTTACCTGCAATATTGTTCTGAAGTCAATCCATGGCTACGATTAAGTTGATTCTGGTCTGTTCTAATGTTCTGATAATAGTAGTATTGTTACAGAGCCATCTGCTTGATGCCTATGATTGTTTAAGCTGACACGTCGCGCACTGCTCTGTTCTAATTTTCTTATGCCTGCACTATTATTTTAGAGCCGTTTGCTTTGTACCCAATCAACGATAAAGATCTAGCACTAGACATAAGCGGCAATTCCAATCCAAATGGAACTACTCACAACGTACAGGAAGCAGAAGGCCCGTTCGGAGGAGAGACGTCAATCTGGTTTGATGGAACCTCGAGTAGCTACATTAGCATAAGCCACAATGGTGATCTTTCACTGGACGCTTCTTTCAGCATTCTTGTGTGGATTTACAAGACCCCGATATACGGTTTTGGAGGTCACATTGCAACATTTGAATCCAATAACGGGGCATTTTCTGGTTTGCAGTTTTATGGAACTTATTTAATCAACTCAGTTGTGGGAAAGCTACATTTTCCAAGTTCCGGCGAAACTGTCGACGTTGGAAATTTCAAGTTCATGTTCTTTAATTCCGGATTTTGGCAACATGTGGCATTGATATACAACTACAATTCTGGATACGCTTCTCTTTATGTTAACAAAGTCTTGTTTGACATTAAATTTGTTGGTAGCAAAATGGTTGGTACATCTGGGAAGCTCATTGTTGGAAAATCATTTCGAGGAAGAATCGCTTGTCTGCAGTTGTACCGCAGACCATTGCTTTTGGAACACGTAGAAGACGCCAAGGATAAATGTTATCGAGGGGGTAAAGGTATGTTTGCAATAATCAATAGATCATTTTTCCTTGCGCTCGCCATATACTTCTTTTAATGTAGGTGCTGAGAATCTGGCGATGAATGAAGGCAATTTATCCTAGTTGATTACTTACTTTTTCCTCATTACCTGCGTGTGACAATGTATAAAATTGTAGAGAGAAATGAGATCTCCGTTATATTTGAGGATAAACGATACAACTTGGCTTTTTAACTAATGATTTAAACCAGGTTTTCTGCATATTTACGGTATAATTTGTCTATAACAACTAATTATTGAAAGCCAATTCTCTCTATTCAGGGAAAGAAGTAAATCTTGCCACTTCATCGTTTTTGTTTCCTTTCTTGACTCTGAAACAGATAAAACAACGCGTTTTAGTTTGGTGTCGTTTATTGACATTTCAAGATTACATCTTTTCTCTCCCATATTAAAAAAGAGCCATTTCCATCTTAACATTAACATGAGTAAAAAAGATGTTTAATTACCTTGTAAATATCATTTGCTGGTCACTCTTAAAAATGTCTCCATGATTGCATTTTTGCTTGGTTCTTTTATAGATCCAGCCGCATGCTTCCAAACTGGTCATGTGACAATTTCACCGTGTCCTAGTTCTTCATTCGCGAAGTCATCATCTTTTTTCTCCTCATTTTCATCACTACCATCCTCAATATTCTCTTCCTCATCATCGTTATCATCCTCATTATCATTTTCATCCACTTTACCGTTCTCCTCCTCCACATCATTATCACCATCATCCCCATCATCCTTCACCCTCTCATTATCATTATTACCATCATCACCATCATCCGTGTCCTTCTCATCATCATTATCGTTATCATCATCATCATCATCATCGTTATCATCATCATCTTTCTCTTCCTTATTATCATCATTATCATCCTCAACTCCATCATCCTTCTCCTCCTCTACACCGTTATCGACAACTTCACCCTTCTCCACCTCATCATCATTAGTACCAGCATCACCATCATCCTTCTCCTCGTCATCACCATTGTCGTTATCATCATCTTCTTTATCATCCCTGTCATTGTCACCTTTCTCCTCGTCATTATCCCTTTCCTTCCCATCATCATTATCATCATTATCATCATCATATTTCTCTTCCTCATTATCATCAATAATATCCTCATCTCCATCATCCTTCTCCTCCTCCACAGCAGTATCACCATCATCACCATCAACCTTCTCCTCCTCCTCATCATTATTACGATCATTAACATCATCCCTCTTCTCGTCATCACCAGTGTTGTTATCATCATCCTTCTCCACCTCATTATCATCATTATCATCCTCATCCACATTATTCTTCTCCTCCTCAACATCATTGTCACCATCAAAATCCTCATCCTTCTCTTCTTCAGCATCACTATCATCTTTCTCGTCAACATCATCCTTCTTCTCCTCGTCATCAGTATCGTTATCATCATCATCACCATCATCCTTTTTCTCTTCATCATCATTATCATTATCCTCGTCCTCATCCTCTTTCTTCTCCTCATCATCAGCATCGTTATCATCATCATCCCCATCATCCTTTTCCTCATCAACATCATTGTTATCAATCTCATTACTATCATCCTTCTCCTCCTCATCATCAATATCGTTATCATCCTCACCCTCACCATCGTTCTCCTCATTATCATCATTATCATTATCCTCCTTATCTCCATCCTCCTCCTCATCATCATCAGCATTGTTATCAACCTCATCCTCATCATCTTTCTCCTTATCATCATTATTATCATCCTCATACTTATCATCCCTTTCCTCATCATCATCAGTATCGTTATCATCCTCATCCCCATCATCCTTTTCCTTCACCTCAGCATCATCATTATCATCCTCCTTCCCATCATCCTTCTCTTCCTCATCATCATTATCCTTATCATCCTCATCCGCATCATCCTCCTCCTCATCAACATCATTATCGTTAGCAGCTTCATCCCTATCAACCTTCTCCTCGTCATCATCATTATCGCTATCATCCTTATTCGCATCATCCTTCTCCTTCTCATCATCAGTATGGTTATCATCCTCATCCCTATCATCCTTATCCTCAATCTCACCATTATCATCATCCTTCTCCTCTTCATCATCATTGTCGTTATCATCTTCACCCTTCTCCTCCTCATCATCATTATCGTTGTCATCCTCCTCCCTATCATCCTTCTTCTCCTTATCATCAATATCGTTATCATCCACAGCGCTAACATCCGTCCCTTCCTCATCATCATTATCGTTACCGTCCTTATCCACATTATCCTTCTCCTCCTCCTCAACATTATTATCGTTATCATCTTTATCCCCATCATCTTTCTCCGCTTCATCATCATTATCGTTATCATCCACATCCCTATTATCCTTCTCCTCCTCATCATCAGTATCATTATCATCCTCATCCCTATCATCCTTCTCTTCCTTATCATTAATATCGTTATCATCCACATCGCTATCATCCGTCTCTTCCTCATCATCATTATCATTATCATCCTTTATCACATTATCCTTCTCCTCTTCCTCAACATTATCATCGTTATCATCCTCATCCCCATCATCCCTCTCCACTTCATCATCATTATCGTTATCATCCACATCCCTATCATCCTTCTCCTCCTCCTCAACATCTCTATCGTTATCATCTTCATCTCCCTTATCCTTCTCCACTTCATCATTATCATCATTATCGTTATCATCCACATCCCTATCATCCCTTTCTTCCTCATCATCAGTATCGTTATCATCCTCATCCCTATCATCCGTCTCCTCCTTATCATCAATATCGTCATCATCCACATCCCTCTCTTCCTCATCATCAGTATCGTTATCATCCTCATCCCTATCATCCTTCTCCTCATCCTTATCATTACTATCATCCTTCTCCTCTTCATCACCATTACTGTTATCATCTTCATTCTCATCATCCTTCTCCTCGTCATCATCAGTATCAGTATTATCCTCATCCTTATCATTCTTCACCTCATCGTCATTATCGTTATCATCCTCATCCCTATCATCCTTCTTCTCCTCCTCATCGTTATCGTTATCATCCTTATCCACACCATCCTTCTCCTCCTCAACATCATTATCATTATCATCTTCATTTTCATCTTCCTTCTCCGCGTCATCATCATTATCGTTATCATCCATATCCCCGTTATCTTTCTCCCCGTTAACATCATTATCCATATCATCTTTAATCCTATCATCCTTCTCCTCCTCCTTATCATCATTATCGTTGTCATCCTCATCTACATCATTATCATTAGCACCTTCATCCCAATTAACCTTCTCCTCAACATCTTCATTATCGCTATCATCCCTATTCGCATCATCCTTCTCCTCCATATCATCAGCATCGTTATCATCCTCATCCCTATCATCCTTCTCCTCATTCTCACCATTATCATCATCCTTCTCCTCTTCATCATCATTGTCGTTATCATCTTCATCCTTCTCCTCCTCTGCGTTATTATCGTTATCATCCCCATCCCTATTATCCTTCTCCTCCTCATTATCATTATCGTTATCATTCCTATCCACACCATCCTTCGCCTCCTCCTCAAAATCATTATCATTATCACCTTTATCACCATCATCCTTCTCCGCTTCATCATCATTATCGTTGTCATCCACATCCCTATCATCCCTCTCCTCTTCATCATCATTATCGTTATCATCCTCATCCCTATTATCCTTTTCCTCCATATCATCAATATCATTATCATCCAAATCGCTATCATCCCTCTCTTCCTCATCATCATTATCATCATCATCCTTAACCACATTATCCTTCTCCTCCTCCTCAACATCATCATCGTTATCATCCTCATCCCCATCATCCTTCTCCCCCTCATCATCATTATCGTTATCATCTTTATTTACATCATCCTTCTCCTCCTCCTCCTCAACATCATTGTCGTTATCAACTTCATCTCCTTCATCCTTCTCCACTTCATCATCATCATCATCATCAATATCGTTATCATCCACATCCCTATCATCCCTCTCTTCCTCATCATCAGTATTGTTATCATCCTCATCCTTATCATCCTTCTCCTCCTTATCATCATCATCGTTATCATCCTCATCCTCATCATCCTTCTCCTCATCATCATCATTATCATTATCATCTTTATTTACATCATCCTTCTCCTCCTCCTTAACATCATTGTCATTATCATCTTCATCCCCATCATCCTTCTCTGCTTTCTCATCATTATCGTTATCATCCACATCCCTATCATCCCTCTATTCCTCATCATCAGTATCGTTATCGTCCTCATTCCTATCATCCTTCTCCTCATCCTCATCATTATTATCATCCTTCTCCTCTTCAGCACCATTATCGTTATCATCTTCATTCTTAACATCCTTCTCCTCATCATCATCAGTATTGGTATTATCCTCATCCCTATCATCCTTCTCCTCATCGTCATTATCCTTATCATCTTCATTGTCATTATCGTTCTCCGCTTCATCATCATTATCGTTATCATCCTCATCCCCATCAACTTTCTCTTGGACATCATCATTATCAAAATCATCTTTATCCCTATCATCGTTCTCCTCCTCCTCATCATCATTATCGTTCTCATCCTCATCTACATCATCCATATCCTCATCATCATCATTATCATTATCATCGTCATCCTCACCATCCTTCTCCTCCTCATTATCGTTATCATTTTCACCCTCATCCTTATCATCCTTCCATTTCTCAGCGCCATTATCGTTAGCATCGTTACCCTCATTATCATCAGCATCCTTATCAACCTCACACCAATCATCCTTCTCCTCCTCATCATTATTATCATCCTCATCCTCATCCTCATCCCACTTATCCTTCTCGTCATCATCATCATTATCGTTATTATCCTCATCCCCATCATCCCCATCATCCTTCGACTCCTCATCATCATTATCGTTATCATACTCATCATCGTTATTGTTATCATCCTCATCTCTATCATCCTTCTCCTCATCAACATCGTTATCGTTATCATCCTTTCCCCTATCATCCTTCTCCTCCTCATCATCATTATCCTTATTATCATCATTATCATCATCATCATCATCATCTTCATCTTCATCCTTATCATCCTACTCGTCTTCATCATCGTTATCCTCATCCGCCTCATCATTATCATCATCATTATCGTTTCCACTCTCATCCTCATCATCTTTCTCCTCCTCATCATCGTTATTGTCATTATCCTCATCCACACCAGCATTCTCCTCCTCATCATCATCATTATCATTATCGTTGTCATCATTGTTATCAACATCATATGTAGCCTCCTCATCATCAACATTATCATCTCGATCACAGTCATCCCTGTCGTCCTCTTCATCGTCATTATCAGCAGTATCATCTTTCTCTTCCTCATTATCATTATTCTTATTCTCATCTCCATCATCCTTCTCCTCCTTTACAGCATTATCACCATCATCCTCATCATCCTTCTCCCCATCATCCTCTTTATCGTTATTATCACCATCGTTATCATCTTCATCTTTCTCCTCCTCATTATCATCATCATCATCATCATCATCCCAGTCATTCTTCTCCTCTTCCTCATTATTATTATCACCATCATCATTGCCATTCCTATCCTCATCATCTCCCTCATTCTTATTCTTTCACTCTGTTTCCTTCTCCTTATCATCATCCTTCTCCTCCTCCACATTATTATCACCAACCTCACCATCATCTTTCTCCTCATCATGGTTATCGGTATCACCATCGTCATTGGCATTCTTATCCTCATCATCTTTCTTCTCCTTATCATCATCATCTTCATCATCATCATCATTATCCTCTTCATCACCATCATCATTATTCTCCTCCTCACTGTCATCATCTTTCTTTTTCTCTTCTTCCTCCTACTCCTCCACATCATCATTATCATTATCGTCATCGTTGTCGTCTTCGTCGTCATCGTCACCATCACCATTAGACAGACCCATCGATTCCACATCTCCATGGGTTGACGTCAGTGCGTCATTGGTTAAAAGTGCTAATACTGATAGCAATAAATGTTCAGCAACGATGTCTGGTATCTCCACTATTGGTGTTAACCCCTCGTCAACCCTTCAAAAGTCTTTATTACGGACAGGAAGTATAACTGATCTTCAAAAGATGATCTCAACTTCTAACACTACAACCATCATTGACTCAACATCGGTATCCAGCACCTATCTAGAAACGCTATCAATGACAGAAGCTGTGACAGAAACTCAATACACTATTTTAGTTTCCGGCACCTTTACCAAGATTAGTCCAGCGTCGATGTTTGGTACTTCCAATGTTTATTTCAAACCTACATTAAACCTTGAAAGTTCTGTATTATGGAAAAAAACTTTGTCTCAACGAAAAGGAACTCCTTCAATTTCCAAAACTGGCACCATCATTAGCGCAAAATTGGTTTCTGGTAATGTCAACACTGCTGTTCAACATTTAGGGACAGTTTCACCAATTTACACATCGATCGTTGGAATTTCCCAAACGTTATTACCAAATAGCGTCATAATAACGAGGCCA
>JAHPZR010050356.1:0-7500 GCA_019787425.1 Platygyra sinensis | reverse complement strand
AAAGCACAGAGTAAATTATAAGAAGCTGCTCTTTATTTTTGCTACAACTGTTTGAATTAGTAATAGTAATTGGACCGAGTGGAGCACAATTCAGGGAGTAATCGAGCGAGTAATTTCAAAATCGGACGATCGCGAAGCGCGAGGCCGATTTGAAATTACGGGCACAATTAGTCCCTGAATTGTACGACACGAGGTCCAATTACTAATTAATCGTATCTATAACAAATTTCGGGAAAAAAAAATCTTCTGAGAACTTTTTTTGAGCGAAAACGTCTGTAGCGCTTTTCCTAAGTTTTGAGAACTGCAGAAAACATTGCTAAGGAAGCCATTGATGCGCGCGTAATTGGCGTGAAAATCAAGTGGGTATCCAATTACAGGTGTCCGATTACAAAAAGTTCAAATCGGACAGCTGTAATTAGACACCTACGTGATCGCACGTCGATTACGTGACAAATAGGCGCTTGGAGAACCAATCACGATCGAGAATTTTGTTATAGATACGATTAATATTCTTATCAAATCTATTTGTCACGTATTCGCGCGCGATCACGTGGGTATCCAATCACAGCTGTCCGATTTGAACTTTTTGCAATCGGACAGCTGTAATTGGATTCCCACGTGACTTTCACGCCAATTACGCGCGCTTCAATGGCTTCCTTAGCAATGTTTTCTACAGTTTTCGAAACTTAGAAAAAGCGCTACAGACGATTTCGCTCAAAAGTTCTCAGAAGACTTTTTTACCGAAATTTGTTATAGATACGATTAACTAGTAATTGGACCTCGTGTCGTACAATTCAGCGACTAATCGCGCTCGTAATTTCAAATCGGCCACGCGCTTCGCGCTCGTCCAATTTTGAAATTTATCGCTCGATTACCCCTGAATTGTACTCCACTCGGTCCAATTACTATAACTTATTATTGGTGGTTTGCATCGAAAATAGAAGTCGTAACCATTCAATAAATTAAGTCAACAATCAGGTATATAATAGATAATTGATAGACAAAAAACGTCGCCGAGAGTAAGGTCTGTGCGGTTTTTTCATTGCCGCGTTATTCAGAAAACAGTTTCACCTAAATTTATAGAGCTTTGTATGGAAACGCCATGTTGGTGCCCTTCTGACGGGCACCAACATGGCGGCCGGAAACCAACAGAAACATCTGTCATTGAGTTTTGCCACTGAAACGAAAACTTATTACTCCAGAGTTCTGAGACATTAAAAGAAATACTTCTTCTAGTGCAAGAACTGTTCAGTTACCAACAACGTAAGCGATAACTGCTCTTTTGACCTACGCGTGATTCTTCTCGGACCGCCAATTAATGTCACGCAACACATAAACTTGGAAATTCAAATGTCCTCTATAAGGAAATGAGGAAACCTATCGAGCTTAAACGTCGTAAAACGCCAAGTTTTGATAAGGTCTTATGTCTGATGACACTAAAACGTCAGTAGGATTGCTAATTTGCAACCTTGGAAAATGATGACGTCACATGAAAACAAGGAATAGTTTATTTTTTCATTTTATGTTTTGTTGACTGTACTCACACCAACACTGACTTGTAACGGTCTCGGTAGTACAAAATTGTAAGTGTACACTTTTCCTAGTGCACAAACTTGCATTTCGCATCAAAAGAGCGACGGATGCAGAAGCACGAGAACCCTTTACTCTTCGGTTAGCGTTCTTTTCCCGCCTTGTTTGAGTGTTTTGTTATTAGTATCAACCGAGCAGAAGACTTCATACTTTGCATACAACAACTAATCTCAGTTTTTTTCTTAAATAATAGGAGAGAAGAAACAAAACTGAATATTACTCGCACTCATTTTTGCGAGGCACTGGGGAGCTTACATGGTTTTCCTTCACGACGATGACCACTGTTGGGTGAGCCGTAATGCTTTATAGCCAGTGGTTTTACTAATCTTAAGGAAGTGTAATGTCTGTATATATGTGGTTTTTCTTTTACGCGACTATCACTGTGGATTAGAGTGGGCTCAAAATATTACGGTGATGTTTTTATTCTTGTCTTCCTCGGCCGTCGAGGCGCGGTGGTCTCATGGTTAGTGCCGCCAGAGCGAGCGGTCCGGGTTCGAGCCCTTACCGGGGATACTGTGTTGTGTTCTGGGGCAAGACACTTTACACTCACAGTGCCTCACTCCACTCAGGTGTATGAATGGTTACCGGCTAATTTAATGCTGGGGGTAACCCTGCAGTGGACTAACATCCCATCCAGGGGGGAGTAAAACACTCTTAGTCGCTTCATGTTACTGAAACTGGATGGGTCACTTGGCTCGCATGCAGACTTTACCTTGCTCGGCCTTTGGCCCTCTTACTTACCTCCGGAGGATGAAGAATACATTTTTGACGGAGTAAAACATTTGTTTAAGCATCTTATCTCTAAGCAATGCAAAGAAAACATGCAAATAGCCAAGTTTTGTCTTTTTGTCATCGTCTTTCACACTTCCAAAACCAACTTTGCTGACACGTTTTTATCAGTTTCATTGGCGGAAATCTTTGTCAAAATGAAGTGTTAACACTGTAATGTCCAAGATCAAAGCTATTTGGCAGTTTTCAACGCGGTTCAAAGAGTGAAAGATTGAAAAAAATTAACGTCATTTTTATATAAGTAAAGTACGAACTGATGCATTAACACTGAATAAAGGATCTCAACGATCTTTGGGGAATAGGACTAGGGACGAGTGTAACCGATGATACACAAAGCTTGTCAAGCATCAGTTAAAGTAAAGGCGTCACTGAATTTAGTGAAAGGCGAAACGTTGCTGATATCCTGGAAATCATAATAAATAAAGCTGAAGTTTGTTTTTTATTGATCAGTCAGAGAAGACAACTTTTCTGTTTTTAGATAATAAAGCAATTTTTCGAGTAGTTTCCCATAGCCTTAGGTTAAGCCAATAAAGCAAACTTCAGAACTTTGTATGTGTGTATGAAGCGTGAAGCATCATGGTTAGGAAAAGGTTGTATGATAAGGTAAGGTAAGGTGTTTACAATAACATTACTTCCAATTCTTTGAAGTTGAATATCTTAGTAAGAATAAGAAAATTTTGGATACATCTTGAATCTCTCCCAGAAAATAGTATTGCCAAACAATGCTTAATCATTTCCAATCAATTAGCAAACGAAGCAAAAACATCTTTTATGTTAACGGTTAATGAAATTATACATAATTATAAAGACATTCATCATCAATGATATAACAAAACAATCCAAACTAACAATATACCAACGATTAAAAATAATTTACAAAAAGTAAAATGTCACATCTCAAACAATTTAAAAAGACATCAACTGGAGCTAATCCACTTTAATAGGAAATTATGTTTCTACGCTTTATTTAAAACAGATGTAAGCAAATCTCATTATTTAGAACACTGAATAAAGAACTTAAAACATAGACGAGCTGTGGCTAAACTACGATCCGACAATCACAGTGTCGAATCGGGACGACACTGTGTACCTAAATTACCTGAATGTCTTAGAATTTGTCAACACTGCCACTCTAACCAAATTGAGAACGAAAATCACATGGGCGTAGCCAGGATTTTTCAAAGGGGGGGTCACACTGACTCATACAGAGGGTACTCATCAGATTGTCACCTGAATATTGTAGGTTGTTTGCTTACAAAAACGCTTACAAAGGGGGGGTCAGGGGCACCCCAGGACCCCCCCCTGGCTACGCCCTTGAATCATTTCTTATTTCATTGTGATCGTTATAAAACTATTAGACAACAAATTACAAGTGACATTGTACTTAAATATCCGTTATTTAATCTTTTTAACGATACTGAAAAAACTATATTCTTGTCCAATAATGCTAATTCTTTTATTTGTAAGAAACTAGGTTACTTTATATATGAAGCATTGCATATAAGAGAAACATGTAATTTTATTTAATTTAAAGTGATAAGTGTTGTATTAGTTATTATTTTAGGTAATACCATCTATATATATATATGTGAATACCAATAAATTGTTGTTGTTGTTGACAATTACTATATTCGCTAAAATAAATGCAAAATTAAAATATAAAATATTTCTAAGAGCAACTAGTCCTAATATTAAAAAAATTGAGTTAGGAAATACAGTTCATGCACTCCGGGCACCCTATTAATACAAACTCCACACCATTTAAACGAGAATGATGAATATTTCGATGAAAATTAATGTCAGCTAAAAACTTGAAAGAAAATAGTAACTAAAACTCACTCGCTTGATAGATTGATTTTCTCAGTAAGTTCAAACAAAGACATACACTGACATAAAATACTGATGTACCATAAAAGGAAGATGAACAGAGATTAGATTAATTAAAAGTTGTAGGGTAGTTAAAAAAACATCTAAAATGAACTGTCATTAAATTTTTATGAAGCCCGACAGATCCGGATATTTCAGAACAAAGACAAATAAAGCACTGGGAAACTAATTCAAAAGAAATAACAAATGACTTGTATTGCAAAGCAGCTGATTTAACAGCCGAGAAGCAAAATGACTGATTTTTTTATTATACATACAAGTAATACTCTATTTTTTACAATATTATATTTATCGTACAATCTTTCCGCATTTGAGTTATCCTCTGGAAAGGAGCGAGAATACCATTTCTTTTTCTTTCTAGGGAAGACAATCACACGAAAATGAAAAGAATAATACCTGTCTAGAGCTTCACCAAATGAAAAGTCAAACGACCACTTTTAATGTATGATTCACTCATTTAAATTAGTTCATTTTGTAAGCAATTGAAAAGAAAACAGTCAATCAATGCATCAATCAAAAATATTACTTAAAAGGTGCAGATGGTGCACCCACAGAGATCACTTCCAATTTGGGGATTATTGATCATTTGTGTCTAGCACAAAAATAATCGTGGCATCTTTATCGTAGGCTACGACTTCGAACAGGTTTATTTCATCCATTAAGGTACTTGAAAAGAGCAAGGTTGTCGCCAGTGAAAAAGGATGGCATTAAGCACCAACGTTTCCATCCTTTGCAGCTTTGATGGTGTGATGGACAGAAAACAAAATCCTGCTTATGACAAAGCAGTTTTAACGCTTTCAATACTTATCGCCGTTCTCTCGCCGATTACGGTGACAGGGAATACTTTCATTGTAGCAATAATTTGGAGGAATCGGAGTTTGCGAAGTCCCTTCTACATATTTCTTTGTGGACTGGCTTTAACCGACCTATCCACAGGGCTTATTACTCATCCATTTTATGTTGCATCCCAGTTTATTTGTGCAGATGGGCCCCAGGAAATCGAAGGACCCCAACCGTTTCTCGTTTCAGCGAGAGTAATCACTAGTGGCTTTGGGAGTTACTTGGCATACGTGACTGTCCTGATTCTCACATGCATGTCGATTGAAAGATGGTTGCAGATGACACGGAGATTCTTGGTTATCCAACGTCGATTACGTTTTATTTTTGTTGGGATAATTCTCGTTCCAATTCCAGTGTCTGTGTTTCGCGTGTTAAACATCTTAACGGGTGACTATGAACATGTTTGGACAGTTACCTCCACGTTGTTACTGTTTTGTCTCATGGTCATATCGACGTCGTATTTTAAGGTTTTTCGAGTTATTAGATGTCACCAACAACAAGTACAAGCCAGAGAAACGCCTCAGATTTCAGGTCAACCGGTAATAAACTTGGCAAAATACAAGAAGTCAGTGTTTTCTATTCTGTACATTGTGCTATTATTTTACATTAGTTATTTGCCTTTTATTGTCTTTTTCGGGATCTACAGTTCTCTTAAAAATCACCCTGTGGTAGAGCTACTTTATGTAACGTCGTTGAATTCTGTATTTTTATCTTCTGCACTAAATCCTTTAATTTACATTTGGAGGATCAGTGACATTCGAAACGGACTGAAACAATTATTTTGGAAGTAAAACTAAAGAAACGACTGTAACTCACGCTTTGATTTAAGATAACGTGTTATATAAAGGAAAAATTGTTAATGAAGGTTCATAAACGTGTGTAGAAAAAACAACCTATATCATAAGGTGACCAATGTATCTTTAAGTGCTGATCTGTTAGTTTTAAAGTGCACCTAACCCCAAAAACTTCTTTTCGCTAAAACAATAAAGCTTATTTTGTGGAGTAATTAGCCGCAAACATTTTTCGATTTGGTTAAATCTTTGATTTTCTATGGCTCGTCAAAGTACGTGAAATTGCCGCCATTTTGGTTCACGACCGAGTTTAACGGAGAATGGGTCGAGGGCCGGATGTGACGTCAAATCGAGAACACGATGATTCTGAGATTCGCATATTTACTTGTTTCTGTGGGAAAGGCTGGAAAAGTTGTTCGAAAAAAATGCTAGCCAGGTGCGCTGTAGTGTGATGTAGCAACACAAAAACTTACAGGAGGTACTCCGCTTCATGCCATACCGTTTTATGGAGAGATGTCCTGAAAAGAAGAAACGTACAAAGTGATGGCTCGATTCGTGCAAAGTGATAGCAGTCTACTGAGAGTTCGGTGATCTGTTCTATAAAGTATTTCAAACCAGATGATCTCGCTCGATGCCTGGATTTTCAGAGAGAGGAAGGGATTTTGCTGACTCAGTGACTTAAGCGAGACGAATTTGGAATAACCGCTTGTCCATCGCTTCATGCAGCCGTTGTTGCATCTGATCTGAGAAACAAGAGCAGTCAGTCGGCACAGCCGACAGATAGTTTTGTATTTGCCCGCTACTAATCTTAAAACTCCATTTCTGAAGCCATACAGGTTTAATTCCTGGATATTCAGTAACACACTTTAAGATAGCATCAGCACTAATATCTCCAAGAACAAGATCACTCTTCTTTGAGTCTTGACAACCTTCTAACTCACTTTAATATAATAATAACAACAATAACATTCGCTGATGTTTTGAAGGGAAGCGACGCTACAATTTCCACACTCGCACGAAAAGAACACAAACATTGTGTCATGGGATAATCATTTTGATCTACGTTGAACGAATGAAATTAAAATAATTTGAGAAAGTTAACGGACTTGACTTTTATTAATACGAAAGTATGTTAATGCGACATCGAAGAATGCGCGAATTTAGTAAATACGCGCCACACGCTACAGTCTCTTTGACTTCTACATATCATTGCCTTCGGGTCTGTCCATCAGAGCTCGTTCGAGTTCTTTGTCAGCATCCACCTCATTCGTCTATCCATTCTTCGTTGGCCAGAGATCAGAGTTGTCAGCATATAAATCAACTCGGCCGTCATCAGTTTAGCTATTCACTTTGCTTTGTTGACAAGTGCGAGTCGTCATTCTCTTCAGCGATATAATAAATTTCGGAGTCTTCTGAGTCAAAGCTCATTTCAGAATCCGACGAAGTAGAAGATATTGTTGATAAAAACAGAAATCTGTCGACTGTGGAGCCCCAGCGAAAAACTTGTGCGGCAAAAAGGCTTCTACGCTCACAGAGAGTAAAAGGCCCGACTGGGACAGCCGAAGCTTTCGTTCTGGAAGTGACGTCACGACTTTACTCTCCC
>JAHPZR010050355.1:12500-20392 GCA_019787425.1 Platygyra sinensis | reverse complement strand
TGTAATCACTTTTTCTTACCAAACGCAAGGAATTGTAGTTATGCGCGAACGGAAATATTTAGGATGCGCAGTGATATGGCGCAAGGAATTGTGGTTATGCGCCAATGGATGATTTAGGATGCGCAGTGAACCATGTGCTTGCTTGTTTGTTTGTGACAAATTGTGGTGTGTAAATTGTATGCATCAACTTCATGCATCATGACGAATCGATGGCGAGGTGTGACAACGGTTACCGGTCCAAAGATTACCGATTACCAATAATCTAATAACATTGAACCACAAGCCAAAGAGACTGAAATTCGTTCTACCTTGTTTAGTTGTGTAAAACACTCACACAGTTCGTATTACGATGTGAAGTATTACGTTGAACGTATTACGTTGAACGATGTGCTGCACCGGCGGTAGCCCTAAGATATCAGCTTACTTTGTATAAATAGCTTAGTTGTGTCTCATTTTTCAAACGACTCCAAAATAAATAAATAAATAAATAAAAAATCAGCTACGAAGGCAATGCAAAGACTACTGCACAATCACAACAAGAAAGTAAAAAAAAAACAACCAAAAAAAACAAGAGCGCGACTTGTGTTGTTTTGTAAACCATGCTACAAAAAAGAACATACGCATTTAATGTCGCTCGCCCAAGACAATGGAACATTTATAAAATCACGTCACCTACAACATGTAATTTGCATACAGACAAGCAAACGAACTTCGTCTGAACAGCTTTTCCATCTCGACTACTTAACTCTCGTTCGAACAGCTAATTCACCTCGACCACTTTATTTGGCGGCGAGTTGGTTCGTGGCGAGATGGTTTCTTGGTGGAGAGTTGGTTGGTGGCGAAACTCCCTGGTGGCGAGATGACCGGATCCCGTGACAAGGCATAAAGACAATAAAGCACATACACATACGATTCACATCTACCTCCCCTTTACCAGAAAATCAAAAGGATGGAAATCGGAAGATGTGGAAATTGAAAGATGTGAAAATTGTAGCAGCAGAAATCTCACTTATAAATTCTGTACCGGTACGCATTAGATGTCTCTGGAGTGTTGACATTGTCGAAGACGCGTCCGGCATCGCCGGATATGTGAAAATGCTAAAACTTAAGTTTGAATTCATGTTTGGATGAAAAGGAGTAGATCGTCGCATACACATGTATGTGAAATAAGTGTGTTCTACACTTTCCGTTTGTTGCGTTCGACGAAGTGGAACGCAAGCCTAATTTTGTTGCGTGACTATGGAGAGTTAGGTGCCCTGTGTAAGGTTATAGGCTGGAAAATCCACATTCCTGTAAGGGCACAAAAATGGCCACCCCGCTTAATTTTTGCAGGGGCATGGCACGGCATAGTTTTTAACTATGTCACGGCCAGTAAACTGGTACCGTAGGGTCTAAGTGAGACACTGATGTGACGAACATGTGAGCACGTGAGCAGGCAATGTAGACTTTGGTCCTTCTTTCAATGTGCTCTCGATCTCATTCTTTCGCCGTGGAATTTTGAGGCTGCGTAGTATTATATTCAATAGTCCTTTCCAGTATGATGTTATTTAAACGTTCGTTCGAGCTCACGATGAGCTTGTGTATTTTATATGTTCACAAACACGATTGCCTAGGCTTTGGGATGTTCACTGGAAACAGCTGTATTAAATCCCCGGGCAGTATTTGATTGCATTTGTGGATTTAGTTCCAATTGCGACAGAAGAGGTCAGTAGTATCCGGTCGAATATTATTTGGAATCAGTGGAAGAGTACTCTGAAGAAAAGATCCATAAGAGTGAACCTGAACCAGGGAACGGAAATGTAAATACTGTGTACGTTTTTAATCAGGCCAGGGGAAATACTCGAATCAGTCGCACGGCGTTTGCAAATGTTTACTCAGTTATATTTGAGCTTCCTGTTTACAATAATGTTCGAAAAAAATATACTTTAAACATTACAAGTCAATGTGACAATATTTAGCACGAAACTTGAAAGCTGATGTAAATGTTTTTAGTCCTATTAAACTTGTGAGTACGGAAACTGGTGCTGTCACGCAACGCAGTCTTCAATCAGACTGGCATGGACTTTGTCACTGAAATATCTTTCTGTAAAACCCCGGTTGTTAATGAAAAAAGGTTGGTTTTTAGGAGTTGTAGCGTTACACGAGTCAACCGCGAGCCCAAGTCAACCTCGAGTCACGAGCCAACCTCGAGTCAACCACGAGTCAAGTCAATTTTTTTTCTATTTTTTCCCGAAAAAAAAAGTAGATCGCAGGAATAAAATATCTGAATATCAAGAGAAAGTATAGCTGAATATAGATTGTTAACAACAGGTTTTGATAACAGGCTCAGCTCGATCGCGACTCGCGCGATCTTGTAGTCTAATACGCGACATATATTCAAAGGAACCATGTTATTTGTTGTGCCCATTGCCGATTATCAAGGCACGATTGTCTTATCCAAATAGTGAGTGACATGAATATAGCTGACTATGTGTTGACTCAGAGAAAACTTGAACAATATTATAAAACATGTGTCACGCGAGCGAGTTGCCTTTCCTGAATTTTGTGCCCGACGACCTTAAAATTACGTGAACTGTTGAAGGATCGTGTTTACAGAACTTTATTAGTGTTGCAAAACTACATTTAGTTTATTTCTAAAGAAATCAACGACAATGTAATAGTGACAATGGAGGTGGCTTGGCCTAGTGGTTAGGGCGCTGGATTTGTAATCCGGAGGTCCCGAGTTCAAATCCTTCTCCCTGCTACTAGATGGATCTACAACTTCTCTACGCTTTGTTAGTAGCCAACTGGTCAGCCTCCTGCCAGTTGGGATTCTTAGCAAGTTTCAGTTTAATTTACAGTATTGTTAGCTTATTTCAGTGTCCACAATTAGTACATCAGTGCTAAACACTTCGACACTTTTTGCCCCCGCAGGGTTTTTGGCCCCAGAGGGCCAAAAACCCGAGGAGGCACCTTAGGACTCCCCGCGTAATAGAGAGAGAAGAAGAGAGAATGTAGGTATTTCCGGTATATAGCCGCAAAAAATCTCGATTTGATCGCTTGCACGCCCGCAAGGGATCGACGTTTTTCCCGCAAACGCTCATGGGAGGCCAGCAAAGGGACACGGGCGCGAGGACTTGCGGGATCGGCGTCTTTGCCACGAGCTTTGTCCTTGGTTTAGATCTCGAGTTCAAGCGTCCCTGAAAAGCGTTTGTATTTGCCGGCCTCCATTACTATTTCAGCTCGATTAAATTAGCTCGCTTCGAAATGGCCGAGATTATGATCTAAAACAAATTGAAAACGCTTTCAGAGATCCTGAAGATGGATTTTGGGGGAAAAACAGCTCAGAGAGTCCTGAAGTATACTAGATCGAAATTCGAGGCCAGTGTGGTTCATTTGCGACTAAATAGCTAAATCAGTATAGTACCTTCCGATCGTCAGAATTACCCAAGGATAACAATAAGGTGACAGGCCTGCGCGACTCCCATTCACGTGTAGTAGCCGCTTAGGAAGTTTTGCCTCTTTTGTATGGTACGATCGGAGGATCTTTGAATATTTCGCTAAGCACTAATCCTGTGTTTTCAGGGAGACATTTCGTCAGAGTAAAGCCGTTAGAGGTCATATTTCTGTGTGGCTTCCGCTGTTATCCGCTTGTAATTTGCAGAGTTTGACACCTCTGTTTTTTTTGCCAGTTTTTTTCTCTTGATATTGCAAGATATGTTTTAGGTTCTCTCAAATGTTAGCTCTAGAGGAATAAAGTTTGAAATATTCCTTTGGCATCTCGTTAATTTGGATGGCTTATTTTCACTGAGTAATCTTACGGCAGGGATCCAAATGTAATGTTTTGCGGCGTTTTCATTGAGGACAAAAAGCTTGACTCTAATTTGCATATATGGCGACTGTAACGCGATACTTTTGTTTACATTTCACCTCTGTTGTGCTTTCGAGATACGTTTGCTCGTACACTCTTTTCTTTTCTAAGGATGTTATTTTTCCGGCCCAGACTGAATATTCTTATTTTTCTGCCGATTTTAGGCTGAAAATATTCTTGTATTATTCTTACATTATAGCTTATGGCATTTTCGTTTTATTTAGAATTTATTAGGCTATCAAGTACAAGTGTTTGGTTTCTGGATCTGGATCGCGTTCAGCACATTGTGCATGTGCTCTGGACACCACTTTTCGTAGCGAGGCCAAGATGTCACATCAAAATATATTCTTATATAAAAAAGAGTTCATATCAAAACAATTGTTTTTTTTTTAGTATCCGACTAGAACAATAACGTTCAATATTTTTGTTTCAATGAGCAGAAATAAAAGAAAGCGGGGGCAGCTTTAGTGATAACTATTACTAGTAATATATATAAAGTTATCGTAATTTCAAGGTTGACGGGCACAAAATTCTGAAAATTCAGGAAAGAGGCAACTCACTCGCGTGACACGTATGCTTTACAACATCGTTCAAGTTTTCTTTAAGTCACTAGATGCATGTCACTCACTATTTGGATAAGACAATCGTACCTTGATAATCGGCAATGGGCACAACAAATAACGTGTGCTCTGGAAATATGTCGCGTAAGACTACAACGAATCGCGCGAGTCGCGATCGAGCTGAGCCTGTTATCAAAATATCCTGTTGTTAACAATCTATATTCAGCTATATTTTCTCTTGATATTCAGATATTTTATTTCCTGCGATCTACTTTTTTTTCGGGAAAAAAATAGAAAAAATTTGACTTGACTCGTGGTTGACTCGAGGTTGGCTAGTGACTCGAGGTTGACTAGGGCTCGCGGTTGACTCGTGTAACGCTACAACTCGGTTTTTAGAGGTTGAGAGTCAGCTAGGGAAATCATTTAAGGTATCTGTATAAACATTTATACGGCGTCGAACGCACTCTCATAATCTTTGATTACTACTAGTTCTACAAGTTTTGGTAACGATGATTTCTCTGATCTGATTTAAGAATTCGACCACTGAAGCGAGCCTATACAGGGAGGCTCCGCCCGAAAGGGGTACCTTTTCCAGGCTTCAGGTATATAAAAGGGTAGGGAAATCGGTAATTTTAGGCATTTAAAAGGGCCTTTAATTATAATATTTCGAATAGACGCCCCTTACGGCTGTATCAGTTTATTTATTAAGCACTACATGAAATTGAGAACAAGACTTTCTCAAGAAGACATGTGAAAGGGGTACCTTTTTTCAATAAAAGGTATATAAAAGGGGTACCTTTTCTGCCGAAATGATATATAAAAGGGTAAGGGGTTGGACCTCGGGGAGGAGCCTCCCCGTATTAAACTTTGTTAAGTAGCCACCCCCCCCCCCCCCCCGGGGGGAAATGACATAGTTGTGAAAGTCAATACATCTCCTGCACATCGTTTTACAAGTAAATCAGAGCAAAAATTCTCATCGAAATCCACGCGACATCCTCTTGTTGTTCGTGGCACAATGCACTCTGATTAAATGCAATGCATTCTGGTAAAAAGTCATGAATTCGAGAATTCGTACTCCCTTTTACATATTCTTTTAATTTTAAATCCTCCTGATTATGTTGCTGCTCTCTCGCTACGCTCACTCCGCAACAATTAACTTGAGTTATGGAAAAATTTGCCTTTCCTTTAATTCGGGTCAAATTTCTGCTTGCAAAACGTGTGTTAAGTTCAAATGCTGGTGAAGAAAAGGGCACTTGCACGCAATATCTATTCACTCCCACAAAGCACCCAACCCAATAACAATTTCAATTGATTTCCTATCATAACGATTCAAATATCTTGTGCAAATGAATTCTTCACAGTTCAGTTCATAGGGTACCTGTTAGCATGTTCTCGTGTTCTCCCCTTCGGCAGCATTATTACCATTTAGGTATACTAGTCATTATTGTTATTATAACTGTTTACGGTGTGAAGTTGTCGTAAGTGCACTGGCAGAGCTGAAATTTTTACTCAAGTGATTTTAATAAGACTGTTAAGATAAAAAAACTGTTTCGAACTTTCCTGGCGCAATTGAGGACAACGTGACTTTCTTAGGACAGAACAGTAGTTTCTTAGGCACTCTATATAATGAAGTAATAAATATGGTTTATTGGCCAATTGTGAGATCAAGATGGCTGGATATTGGCTAATTTTTTTGGCGTGTTTATAAACCGAGACAGAGTCGAGGTCCATTAACACGCAAAAAAACAAAGAACGAGGCCAATATCCAGCCATCTTACCGAACAAACTTGGTCAAGATACAGCGGGTAATCCCGAGCGGGCAAGATAGCTCCATCTTGCCCGTTCGGGTAGCCAATCACAGCGCATGATTCGGTTCATGTTGTCCGCTCACGGAGCTAGCCATATCATAATACGCTTTCTCCATCTCATAAGTGTTTTGATGTCTGATCGTAATAAGCACAGATTGCAATTGTGCGAGACTGAGAAAACAAACACGGATGATCAGTAGAGTCAGGAACCCATTACCTAGAGCCTAATTGTTTTCATGGTGTTTGTATGTTTAACTCGAGTTATTTTTTTGCCGCTATAAGGTTTCATTGATGTTATTATGGTGGTGGTGGTTTCTTGGTGTCTCCTCGTCACAATTATTGTAATATTCATCCCTTTTTTCCTACACATATTAACGACTTTACTCTTATTATTGATTGTCTTGTAATATTATTGTATGGCAAATAAACATTCATTCATTTATCCATTCATTCATTCGTGCATTCGTGCATTCGTGCATTCGTGCATTCGTGCATTCGTGCATTCGTGCATTCGTGCATTCGTGCATTCGTGCATTCGTGCATTCGTGCATCCGTGCATTCGTGCATTCATTCATGCATTCATTCATGCATTCATTCATGCATGAATGCTGAATGCATGAATGCATGAATGCATGAATGCATGAATGCATGAATGCATGAATGCATGAATGCATGAATGCATGAATGCATGAATGCATGAATGCATGAATGCATGAATGCATGAATGCATGAATGCATGAATGCATTCATTCATTTAGTCTGCGGATCCACTCGGCTATCGCCTCGTGGATACACAGCTACTTTGACGATGTTATGACGAAATTCATCAAACTCTTCTTCGTCTATGACATCTTCTCTTAGACACAAAGACAGCATTTCTTGGACTTTCTTAAATAATGCGTTGGTTATTTCTGCGAAAGAAATGCCGAAGAATCACACTGATAAAGAGCGTTTCACAGCCGCGTCTTTTGCATCGAGACGGAATCTTAACTTTACTCGCCTCTGTGCAAACGACGGCGTTCTAGTCACAGTCCTTTATCAACCACCCCCGTTCTAGAAGCCGTCGCGTCTCGGATCTTAAAGTCCCTACTGTTATATTAACCCATAATGCAGTTCGGTGCGTGGCTATCCTCCTCTGACACAACCGGTATAGTGAAGAACTGTGACTGAGGGCTTGAAATGCTGCCCGAGGCCGCAGGTTGATTTGGCGGTTTGCAGTTGGATTTCGCGTGGAAGGGGTGTGGCTCTTTGCTCTGGCCATGAAACATACTGCAGGTGCATTCGTCCAGCGACCGCTTTGGAATTGTTTAAATGTTATAGCCTTATGTGACTTTCGCTCGTTCCCGGGCCTTTTCCCTGACAGGGAAAAGGCCCTGGGAACGAGGTTGGCTTGTTACAGGCGTGGGAATAATTTTGAGACCCCTTGATAACAGATTAATTTGGTCGCGTGTCAGTTCAAAATCTCAGAGGTTTTTTTATGTATCGTTTCTGAGTTAAGTGTTTTCTGATCGATGTCGTTTCTCAGCTTTTTTTTCTGGGTCATGTAGCAGCTCTCGTAAAGTCTCACATGATTGTCTTGCTACCCTTCGAGAGTACAATAGATTAAACAACAGAAAAAATGCCCCTAGCCCTAAAATAATAACAGCTGCAACAATGATAAACTAAGAGCAACTT
>JAHPZR010050355.1:0-7500 GCA_019787425.1 Platygyra sinensis | reverse complement strand
GAGATTGAATGGCGAAATCAGTACCGGAAGCGCGGACAATGTTAGCGGCAGTGCACTGAAGTACGTAATGGCATGGTCAGCAGGGATGACTCCTCATTTAGCGTTACTGGGGCTGGAGGACAGGCATGGCTATCGTGTCAGTGAAAGTTAAACGCAAAGGCAGTGACACCACAATTATTACGTACGGCTTCTTGGACAGCGGCAGCAGTTCTACATGCTGCATGGAATCATTGACGAAACAACTTGGTATCGACGGTCTTAAGAAAAGGATTTCCTTGACGACACTAAAGAAGAATGTCAGTCTTGTTGACAATTTTTTTTTGTTCGAGACCTTGTTATCTCCGACCTCGACGAGAACAACTTCATCGCGCTACCAGTCCTCTACACTAGAACCGAGATGCTCGTCACAAAGGACGATATTCCAGCCCAGGAAGATGTTGATCTGTGGTCCCACCTGGGCGGGGTTTACTTGCCTAACGTCAGTGCGGAGATCGGTCTGTTGATTGCAAGCGACGTCCCAGAGTCAAGCGACAAGCTCATTAGCTTCCTCTTTCTTAAAAACTACGTGCATCTAACGTTAATATTATTTACGAAGCTTGTAAAAGGGTTTAGGGTCTTGGTATTTTGGTATCATTTAAAGCAAGGAATGCCATCAATATAGTGTCGAACTGTAGGTTCATTAAAAGTTACGAAGAAGTGTTTTTGTGAATAACTCGAGATCAAACAGAGAATTTTTTTTATATTAAAGACGAAACAACAACAACATGATATTAAATGTAAGGAGAACTCGCGTGATGCAGTTCCAGTCGAGATCCACAAATTGGCCCTCGCTCCAGAAGCTCATTTGGTTAGAGCATCCGACTAGATCACGGAGGGTCGTGGGTTCAAATCCCATTTGGGACTCGGATTTTTTCCGAGTTCTCCTTACATTTAAGAAATTTTTTCTTTCGTTTTTCTTCTTTTACATGCCGTACACCATAGTTTACGACGCTGGTATTGATTACTCTCCTGCCACTTCAGCATGCCGTATTTCTTCATTGGTTCGCCGTCATAAACATCTGTATCATCTGATATTAATGGATTCTCCGCGTTAAGGCCCCAACCTTCCAAAAATGCTGTGTAGTATGCTTTGGAATCTAACCAGCCAATTAGACCTCCAGAGGCCCTCGACCCCCTCGAGGTCAGACATAGTGAACATGGAGGTCCATATGCCTCGAGAGCCTGCATCGGCTGGGTAGTTAACGGCCCGTTGGGGCGCTATCACCAAGGTCCACACTCAACAAGCTTCTTAATTTGTTAAGGCTGATACTGAATTGCAGCAGATGGTCGAAAACTATTACAACCTTAACTTCAACGAGTAAATTGCCGACAACAGGACTGAGCTATCTCAAGATGAGCGTCGTTTTATGGCAAGCGTGGAGGAGTCCACGCTGTTGAAGGATGGCCATTACGAGATCCCCCTACCATTCAAAGATCGACAATATCCATTCCCAAACAATCGTATCCAGGATGAACAGCGCGCATCCAGGTTGAAGAAAAGATTAAAGAAGAATCCAAAGTTGCTTGACGATTACAAAGCTTTCGTTGAAGATATTGTCGCAAAGGGATAATCACGGAAAGTTCCCCCGTACCAAAGGGAATCAGGTTATCAAGGCAACAACTGGTTCATACCACACCATGGCGTTTATCATCCGCACAAACCTGAAAAAATACCTTTGGTCTTCGACTGCTCTGCGAAGTACAAAGGAAAATGTCTCAACGATCTGCTGTTGAAAGGTCTTGATGTCACAAATTCTCTCCTGGATGTCTTCACAAGATTTTGTCAGGATCATGTGGCAGTAATGGGGGATATCGAGGTAATGCCCCACCAGGTTAGAGTTCCGGAAATTGACTGCTCTTTCCTTTGCTTTCTATGGTGGTCCAATGGGAAATTATCATGCGCAGTTGAAGAATACCAGATGACCGTCCATCTGTTTGGCGCTGTGTCCTCCCAGCCTGTTCAAATTTTGCCGTCCTCAAAATAGCCGAGGATAATGCCGAGGATTTCTCTGCTGATGTCATAAATACAGTCGAACGGAACTTTTACGTGGACGACTGTTTTAAGTCTCTACCTTTAGTCGAGAGTGCTGTTTGTAATGTCGGCGAGTTGCGCAGCCTATTGCAGCGCGGTGGTTTTCGTCTAACAAAGTCGATCAGCAACAGCCGTGACGTTTTGGAGAGTATTCCTGGCTCAGAGCGCGCGCAAGGAATCATGAACCTAGACCTCCAGAAGGATGAATTGCCGATCGAACAGGCACTTGGCGTTCAGTGGAGAATAGAGTCCGACAAATTTGGTTTTAACATTAACGTCAAACTCAGACCACCTACTCGTAGGTACTGTCCATCGTTGGGACAGTCTTTGACCCCTTTGGCTTCACGGCACCCTTTGTACTGACGGCCAAGAAGATTCTCCAGGACCTATGCCGAATAAAGTTGAGTTGGGACGACGAAATACCCACAGAGTATAACGTGCGTTGGCAGAGATGGTTAACGGACCTCCCAAAGTCAGTGTCACAGTTTACAATCGAACGCTGCCTTAAACCAGCCAACTTTGGTAACATCGTGTCCAGTCGGCTGCATCACTTTTCAGACGCCTCTGAAATTGGTTTTGGATCGATCTTGTATCTCCGCCTGTCCCATGGTAATGGTGGAATTCACTGCACAATCCTCCAAGGAAAGTCACGTCTTGTGCCCCTCAAACAAGTTACAATTACTCGTTTGGAACTTTCAGCTGCGGTAGTCTCAGTGCAGTTGGATAAGTTCTAAAGAGAGAGCTGGACTTGCCGCTAACCGAGAAATCTGTGTTCTGGACGGACAGCACACCAGTGTTGCGCTACGTCAGGAACGAAACCAAACGATTTCACACATTCGTGGCTAATCGTATCGCAATCATTCGAGACGGTTCGGATCCAGATCAGTGGCGGCATGTGAGCGGAGACCTGAATCCGGGTGACGACCTTTCCAGGGGGTTATCGACGGAAGCTCTTCTTAGTTCTGACCGCTAGATTAAGGGGCCGGCGTTCCTTTGTGAGCAAAAAGTGCGGTGACCACAGGGTCCTTTGCCATTGGGCAGTACCAGAAGTGAAGGTGGACGTTAATGTCCGCGCGTCGTCAGTGGCCGTGTCCTTCTGTCCTCTGGTGGATTACTTCCGAAGAACGGCTTCCTGGCATCGCCTCAAAAATCAATTGCTTGGCTCCTACGGTATCGTGAGAATTTGCGATTGGCAAGTGCACGCAAGAAATTAGCAATATTCTCCCCAAACGCTCCTCAGCGGCGCATCAACATGGAAGAAATGAGGGCAGCAGAATTAGAGATACTGAAGTGTGTCCAGTGATATTATTTCCCTGAAGAGCTCCAATCGCTTGCAGAGTCCGAAGTTGATGTGGCGCTTGTGAAGAAAACCAGCGGTCTTCGGAGTCTTGACCCAGTCGTTGTTGATGGTCTTATACGTGTTGGCGGGAGACTTGGTTTAACCCCAGCATCCTTTGATCCCAAGCATCAGACCATCCTATCAAAGAGTGATCATGTGTCCACCCTGATAATTGAGCACTGTCACCTGGTATCTGGGCACTCTCGAAGAGAGTACGTGCTAAGTCTCTCGCGTGAAAAATTTTGGATCGTTAAGGCAAGGTCTGCAGTTGGGAGAGTTCTATCGAAGTGCGTAAGTTGTCGGCGTCGCCAAAGTCCAGTTTAATTTGCGAGCAGAAAATGGCTGACCTTCCTGTGGATCGTCTTACACCAGATCAGCCGCCCTTTACATCACTCGGTGTCGACTACTTTGGTCCCTTTCAAGTGAAGCGTAGACGAAGTCTCGTAAAGAGATAAGGAGTTATTTTTACGTGTTTGGCCATTCGTTCAGTGCACATTCAAGTCTCGCACAGTCTGGACACCGATTCCTTTATTGTTGCTCTGAGAAGGTTCATAGCGAGAAGAGGAAGGGTTACCTGCCACAATAGAGGTCATACATTCAGTATGAGAAATTATATGACAAAAGAGAAGCTGTTGAACCGGTTTAATTAATTCAAAACTGTTTTTTTTTTCATCAAAAGGTTAGTTTTACGTTAGTATAATGTGCCTTTTGGCTAAGGTATTCAGGTTCGGAATTATCTCATACCAGGCCCTTTAGCATAGTCCAAAATTGCAATTCTTCACCGCCATTTTGGAGGTCGAACGCGTCGTAGTCTGTTTCGATAAAATGGTTTTTTTTTGTAAATGGTAAATGGCAATTCCGAACGGAACTTTACCGTCATGCATTTTGGTTATCACCGCCTAAGTGATATGACAGCGTGCATGCGCAAGGTACTGGCCAGACCGTGGGTTGTAATGATAATGATAATGATAACGATAACGATAACGATAACGATAACGATAATGATAATGATAACGATAACGATAACGATAACGATAACGATAATAATAATGATAACTGTTTATTTACAAATCTATAACTTGTTTGAGTGTCTCCATGTAAATGATAAAAGACCTTTTTGTTACTACTGTCGTTCAAAACCGAGTGAAATCAGAGTCATCTCATGTATTTTCAGCAAGCATTTTGATGGCATCTTGCAGTATTCGGCCAAGAGCAGCTAGTACGCTTTTAACATTTGCTTGTAAGCCAATTCTCGTCTCAACATTGTTCGAGTGTTTTACATACATTGGTTTTTAATTATATTTTATGTAAACACGTTTAGTGTGATCATTCACCCATCGATAGCAAGTGTGGTTTTAATAGATGGCAATTGTGACAAAACTGTGAAGGTAGAAATTGAAAAATGTAGTGAATGCTAGTGGTTTTTTGCTTTAGGATAAACATCAGTATCGGGAAACTGCGTTGACACAGCCCCAAATTTTAAAAGCCACTCGGGAGCCACGGGGCTACTTGGTAAAGAAAAACCAACAAAAAAAACAACGAACAGCAGAGCTATTAGATTCTAGTACCAAAGCCCTACTCAATGCTACAGTCCAAAATGGCCTGGCAAACTGAATAATTGTACCAGTTGTTCTAGATGAGTCGCCAGTTGATAGATTTTTTCGGAGGAAAAGTTTCGTTATTAGGCAAATTAAAAAAAGATACAGTCTACTTAACCTCTCCATAACGGGTACCTTGGGGACATTGACGGTAATAGCCATAATTATCACAACACAAGCAGCTCCTTTATTGAACGATATAACAAAATATTCCATGCAAAGTTGAAATCTAACTCAATATGAATTTTAGCTGTATTAGCAACTCACTCCCAAAATGACGCAGCGTGTTGTATTCATTTCTATTGAATAGGTTATAACCTCGTTGCTAACCCAAGAGGATACCTGATTCTAGACTAATCACTCACACTTTTAAAATATCTAAAGCTTTTTACTTTTACTTACCTACTTAGAGTCCCCAAACTAAAAATAGAAACACTCGGAAAAACAAAGGCTAAACAAGGCCTGCGATATATGGTTGCCATGGAAACGTTGATTTACCTGTGAACGTTTTCCTATAATTATAGTTACGAAGAGTTATCGTTTTATTGCGTCAGTAGGTTTGAATTTAGTAGTGCAAAACTAACAGGGTCGGTTAAACAAATCAAGACCTCAACCACCACACAAGTTATCACGCATCGAAAACAATCCCAGAGAGTGGTCGTTTTCTTATTCTAGGCATAATGTCTGTATAGCTTCAAAGTAACTGCTGTTTTCCAGACTTCTTACTCATCATCTTTGACCGGCTCTCTCTTGGGCGGATTCAGGATAAAAGAACAGCCTTCTTTTTCGGGGTCTTTGACACATTCCACATAATTATCAATGTGTTCTTGTAGGAATGCAAGGGGAGAAGATCCTTGAGACAAAAACCTGAGGAATACGAGAGAAGAACGGCAATAAATAGAGAATGTAAGAATCAAATTATGTACATTGTTCTTTCACCGAGTAAGATATGGTCTCCAGAAGGATTAACTTGGAGATAGAATGAGGTAAATAGCTAGTATATATTAGACGATAAAGGTAGAGTGCTTAGTTTATCAAAACGGCCAGCTATGTCGTTCTCTTTCGTTTTGTATGTCGTGCGTGGCGCGAAAGAAAACCTCGCGAAAAAAAAATGGCCGCGTGAAATTCCCGTTCCAGGATTTCGTGCGGGCCCGTTTTTTCTGCCCGATTTACTTACGGTCCATACTACTCGTAAGCTATAGCTGTGTCTCTCTATAATTAGTTTTAAATCTCAACATTATTGGAGATCATAGGAGGACTATTTTGCAGCCTGATCTACTCTAGTCTCTAGTCTGTTGAGGATAAAGTGGTTTTTTCATCACACAGCCACCGGTGACAACAATTTGAACAGTTTCAACTTAATTCCCAGTGCCCGCCATTTGAAAAGTTAACGATATCATTAGCTTCACAGTGTAAACCATTAATTTCGGTTGGAAAAAATCTGTATGACATTAATAGCCGAGACCTTCAATGAATCACAACGGCAACGAAACCACCCGCCAAAACAAAAAGGTTTAATGAGCAGAATAATGTCATCGCACGTGCAGTTACAAATCTTTGTACATTTCCTTTCCGTCCTCGGCAAAACAACAACGTGAAATGACTAAATTCTGCGTATTTTGGCAAACGTGAAACGACGATGCTGATTTTTCGTGTTGCCATTTTGAGATCAACGTGTGGCGTTACATATTTAAGCTGAACAAGTTCTGAGACTAAAAGGCGCGCTGGACAGATCTAGACAACTACGAATTTGAAGGTAAGATATAAATTCGATACTTGGCGTTGTCCCGGGTTCACCGTCATCATTAGTTAAGTTTTCTATTGATAGACTTAAAGTGGCTTCAAACATTATTCATGATCTCCAGGGCCGGTTTATAGGCCGGGATTGATACATATAGTACCAATTTTGATGTGCATGTTTTGGTAGTCCCTGTGGTTTTTTATGTTGCAGGTTAGATCCTCTTACTTCCCCTTGGGGACGTAACTCCTTTATTGCACACGCTACCGTATGTAAAATAAGCTAACGTCTAAGTAAGATTTACCTGGTAATGAAAGTCTTTGAGGTTGAAGTCTTTACCCAGGGTGGTGTGAGTATGGTTTCTGGCGTTCACAATTGCTATCCTTCCAATCATGTAGGATGTGGATTGTCCTGGCCAGCTCTGATAACGGTGACCTTGGACAATAAAAGGTCATATATGAAAATGAGAAATTTTATGACAAAAGAGCAGCGGCTGAACCTTAATTCAAAACTGTTTTCTTTTCTACCAAAAGGTCATTTTCCGTTAGTATAATGTGTCTTTTGGCTAAGGTATTCGGGTTCGTTCTGCGAGTCAGTGATATCCTACACAGCACACGAGAAAGCGCCGAGATACAATGATACTAGAATGACGGGGAAGAATTAATTGGTTGCTTACCATTTACCAGAAATTTATTAGAAATTTAGGTCCGAATGTGAATAATAAGACAATTTTCGCTCGACAAGACCGAAAATA
>JAHPZR010050354.1:20000-38022 GCA_019787425.1 Platygyra sinensis | reverse complement strand
TCCGATTGAATATTATTTGGAATCAGTGGAAGAGTACTCTAAAGGAAAGATCCATAAGAGTGAACCTGAATCAGGGAACGGAAATGTAAATACTGTGTACTTTGTTAATCAGGCCAGGGGAAATACTCGAATCAGTCGCACGGAGTTTGTTTACGCGATCAACGAGCACGCGATTGCAAATGTTTGCTTAGTTATATTTGAGCTTCCTGCTTAGTATAATGTTCGAAAAAAATATAATTTTACAAATTAGCTTTTGCGCTTAAACATTACAAGTCAATGTGACAATATTTAGCACGAAATTTGAAAGCTGATGTAAATTTTTTAGTCCTATTAAAGTTGTGAGCCTACGGAAACTGGTGCCGTCACGAAATGCATTCTTAATCAGACTGACATGGACTTTGTCACTAAAAATTAATATCTTTCTGTAAAACCCCTGTTGTTGATGAAAAAAGGTTGGTTTTTAGAGGTTGAGAGTCAGTTAGGGAAATCATTTAAGGTATCTTTATAAACATTTATATGGCGTCGAACGCACTCTCATAATCTTTGATTACTACTAGTTTAAAAAATATCCAGTTGTTAGATTGTTTTCATATTTTGCACACTTAGAATTGACATTGAATCCCTTCTGTCAACACGATTCTAATAAAATTTTGACATAGGCGATTTTCGTTATTCGGCGTTAATCGTTTTCTGTATTTTTAAAAATTCCCTATGTCAAATTTCAGATTTGTTTTGATAGATCATTCACGTGGTCTCTGATCTATTCTTCTTCAAATTTCTTGAAATTTGAACGACTGGATCGTTAGAAATCAGCATGTTTCTGCTAAAGCAATCGGTCTCAATTTTTCGAGCGACTGCGCATGCATTGCATTTAACTGGGTTCTTTCGGTAACAAACAAAAGCTGAAAATTGCTGGGTTCTTTGCATTGTTAGCTTTTCTAACATATCTTTGTAATAAAAAAAAACTAAAGCCATCAATACACTGCGTTCAGTTATAGAGAAAAATAACACAGATAGTGCGGGTGTTGAGCAAATAAAATGATCGCTCTACTGACGGCATGTTTGTTTTTTGAAATCCTTGTGCACCTGCTGAATACCCGGGGGGGTACTCCCTATAGTGGCCTATACGGGGAGGCTCCGCCTGAAAGGGGTACCTTTTTCAGGCTTCAGGTATATAAAAGGGTAGGGATTTCACAAGTTGAGGTATATAAAAGCGTAGGGAAATCGGTCATTTAGGTATTTAAGAGGGCCTTTAATTACAATTTTTCGAATAGACGCCCCTTATGGCTGTATCGGTTTATTTATTAAGGACTACATGAAAATGAGAACAAGACTTCCTAAATTAGGTATGCAAAAGGGGTACCTTTCTTCAATAAAAGGTATATAAAAGGGGTACCTTTTCTGCCAAAATGGTATATAAAGGGGGTAAGGGGTCGGACCTCGGGGTGGAGCCTCCCCGTATTAAAATTTGTTAAGTACCCCCCCCCCCCCGGATAAATATTGCATTAGCAAAAGCACGAGCGAAAACTGTGTTCGGCCACCTTAAGTACTCTTCTCAAATACAATTTTTCTACCAGTAATTTCATTCTTGCAATATTTCATGAGGAAAAGAAATCAAAGTAACTAATTTTTATTTCTTTATTTCAGACACAATTTGCTAGGATGATGCCTGCCATCTGAAAATTTTTTTGCACAATCCAAAGCACAGTAACATTGCAACCACTGCAATAAAAATGTCACTTATGGTGATAGTTTGCGACAGATTACATTTCAAGAATCATACTGATACATGGTGCAAAAGAACCTGCAATCCTAACACATGTGCTAAACTGCAGGTAACACCCAATATTAAATGCTTAAATAAAACATTGCCAAAAAAATATTGATTTCATTAGTCTTCTCCAGAATGAAGAAATTTAACAATTACAACAAGAAAACCTCTGAGTCCAGAATTCAGCCATAAGTGTTAATAGCAATGACATACACCTTATTCACAAAATGGCCGCCAAACTGGGACGAGTGCGCGGCCAAACATGGAATCAAGGCGTTTTGGGATAAATTTGTGTTTTCGTGCAAACTTTGGCCAATTAACTGGCCAACTTACATTGAAATTATCGGTCATCTAAAAGCGATTTCTTTATTGCGACAGTTTCCTGACTGCTAATTTCATTGGGCATGAGTTTGAGTTCAAATATTAATTGCTGTGTTCCCCTTTGCAACCAGAGAGGAACCATAGACGCCAACGGAAAGAGAGTTCGGCTTCTTCAATTTTTCCGAAAGATCCAAACCTTCAAGCTCAATGGCTGCAGAAGGTTCCTTCGAAATTTGCATGGCGCACTTCACCGCGAAAGAGACTGCCGCCGTCTGCAAGATTTTCACCAAAGAAGAGCAAGCGTCAACTGGAAGAGTCATTCACGGTAAGCAGCGACATAACATCCGAAGCGGATAATACAGTTTCTCGCGAAACAGCTGAAATCGTAAATACTGAATCACAAGATTCATGATATGTGAGTCATTACGATTAGCGATTCCAGTTGTTACAAGCTCAAGAGGAAACTGCGCTGTTTGATGAGAAAGTATCAATTTTAAAAGAGAAACTAGGAAATACAGAAGCCCAATTGAGAAATGCCCAGACAGAAATTAAGCGTCAACTCGAGGAGTACGGAGAATTAAAATCACGCATGTTTTGCATAGATAATCTGTCTGGAGATGAATCTATTTCATTTTACACTGGGTTTCCAAACTTGCAGACATTCCAGGCCACGTTGGTATACTTAAACTCAGGGGAAAAACTGACAAAACATCCGCTACTGGCTACTGTATCATCCGCTTCGGATGTTACATGTATGTCGCTGCTTACCGTGAATGATTCCTCCGTGAATGATTCTTCCAGTCAACGCTTGCTTTTCTTTGGTGAAAATCTTGCACACGGTGAAGTGCGCCATGCAAATTTCGAAGGAACCTTCTGCAGCCATTGAGCTCGAAGGTTTGGATCTTCGGAAAATTGAAGAAGCCGACTTTCTTTCCGTTGGCGTCTATGGTTCCTCTCTGGTTGCAAAGAGGAACACAGCAATTAATATTTGAACTCAAACTCATCCCCAATGAAATTAGTCGTCAGGAAACTGTCGCAAATTTTTATCCCAAAATGCCTTGATTCCATGCTTGGCCGCGCACTTGTCCCAGGTTGGTGGCCATTTGTGAATAAGGTGTATTGCCCAGCTTCCTGTTATCAAAGTAATTGTCTTTCCCAAAAATCAGCTACTGCAAGTCATTCAATATTTTTATTTCATAAACTATATAGCATTGTGTATTTTGTCCACTATTGTATTCCAGAAACAGGGAATAGGACACGGAACACGATTTTAACTCAATGACAAGAATAATAACCATTAGCAAAATACATATTACCTCTGCAGGATATTAATGCAGAGGTCTGTGAGCAACTCTTCAGCTGGCTATTCAAATATGCATTATGGAATAAAATGTGAAATAACCCTGCCAAATATGAAGTACTAATTAAACAATACTTGCATTCAATCCTGGACATAAGTGCCCCACCCAGCCTGAAGCCAACGGAAATATTCTAAGTCCCCATAATGAGATGCAATTCACCAATGGAATACCAATGGATAAATGTTATTAGAGAACAAGGACAAGAGATTCCAGATCTTTGTCACCTATCGGAATTCAGCAATACTGGACCAGTCCACAGCAACCAATGTCGATATGTGGAGACATTGCTAAATCCAGTTGACAAAGCATCCAGAGGGATGACAGTTGACACCCTGCTAAGGAATACATGTAACTGCTCGTCACAGGAAACCCCCTTTCTAAAGCAACCTAAGGAGACCTGGCTGCAAAGACCTGCTATATCGGTGAGATCTCTGACAGCAACCCAGACAGTCAGGAGCTGTAGTCAATACATGTACTTAGATCTTTATTGCAATATGTATTACACACCTTGGCAAGCAAAGTCTTGTCCACTCCAAGTTCCATTTGGTTGGCATCTTCTTTGTTGAGAACCTGATCCTATATATCCATCATTACACAAGAACTGACAGGCCGTATCATTATACACTACTGCATTCTCTGGGCATCCAAATTTTATTCCATTGGTCGGTGTAGGCAACGGTGAGCACATATAGTCTACAGTGAGCAAAAAAGAGCACAAGATAATTGATTTCATTCAACGCTACAGGTGTTTTTCATTCAATTAAAACTTCCGAAAACTTCCAAAAATGCACACATGGCACAGCATTGATTTCCAGGGAAATTTTCCAGAAAATAGATCAATTTCCGAAAAAGCAAACTATTCAACTGAAAGTTCCGGAAATTTCAGAACGAAAAGTCCGGGTGAGACATATCTGAAAATTTGGGTGAGCATCACAGGGTTGTCCCCCTCTTTTCTCAAAAATTCTGGGAAATGCTGTTCCATTTGCCACTGGAAATTTTCAAAACAGGGACGTTTGCCATGCGATGAAAAATTCTGATATGAACTTTCGAAATCGTCAGCTTTGATGGATGAAACATGTTTTCAGGAATTTTCAGGAAAAGAGGACAACCTTCCCAGGTGCAGCAAAATTTTTGAAAACTTTTTTATATATGGCTGAATGTTTCTCTTTTCAGAAATTCAACAATTTCCGGATTTTCTGAAAACTTGCACTGGAAATTTTCACACCATTTGTCCCCTGTTCGAAATTTTCGGAATTTTCATTTGAAAGGAAAGCGCTCCAGAATTTTTGATCAAATAGAAAGCTCCCCACATCCTTTGGCAAAAAAACAATCCAACTGTTTATTCCATGGTTGTAAAGCCTGAAAAGCCTGAAAAAATTAAGGCCTAAACGGGATTAGAACCGATGATTCGAACCCATGCGGTACCGGTGCAGTGTTCTATCACCTGAGCTATCGGTCGGTTTGCAAGTTCATAATAAACCACCTATATTCACTTGATTCTGAACTTTTTACGAGTGTATTGTTATTGTTGTTATTATTATTGTTATTGTTATAAATATCAATAAAGTTTATTATTATTATTATTATTATTATTATTATTATTATTATTATTATTATCAGTATTGTTAGTATTATTATTATTGTTATCCAATCCAAGAGGTGATTGATGACTTAGTTCTCCCAACATTGTTTGGTCAAACGGAGCCCCTTACTTGCAAACTGCGTCAGCTCGTCACTCTTTTTCCGGCACAATGAGGGTTGGGCTTACTGAATTTTTGCTCGAAGCCCCATACCAATTCGCTGCCTCTGCGTCAATAACAGCATCGCATGTAGAATCTATTACAACACAGAGCACTTTTATGGTGGTAGGCAAGAAATCGATGGAGGAGCTAAGAAGACACCTTCAAACTGTCAAAATGGCGACTGCAAAGTCGAGAATGGAAAGTATTGATGCCACCCTTTCCCCAGACGTGTTGCAGTTAGTCAATCAATCAAGAGATAAGAGTCTGAGTTCGTGGCACACTGCAGTCCCTCTTGTAGATCAGGGTCCAGTTCTGAATAAACAGGAATTCAGAGACTCTCTGCGTTTATGCTATAATTTGGCCTTGTCCGGTTTACCAAGCCTGTGGGTTTGTGGGGAGAAATTTACCTTCGGCCATGCCCTGTCAGGCATAAAGGGGGTTTTGTAGCGCAGAGATACGATGGTGTTCGTAACCTACTGACCTCATTTGTCAGTAAGGTTTGCAAGGATGTCGAAGTTGAAACACGCCTTCAACCCCTCAACAACAAACGATTCAACTTTAGAAGCGCTGTCACAAAATCAGAGGCAAGATTGGCCATAAAGGCAGGGGGTTTCTAGTCACGAAGAGTTATGGCATTAATTTTTTTGATGTTAGAGTTACACATGTTAATTCCATGTGCAACCAGAGCAAGCCAACTTCCACCATCTTCAAAGAGCAAGTGGATGAGAAGAAGTGGAAGTATCAGCAGCGCGTGTTAGCTGTTGAGATGGGATCTTTTACACCGCTGGTATTTGGAACAAATGGAGGCATGGGCACTGAGGGTCACCGTTTCCTAAAGCATTTAGGGGAGAAACTCTCTCAAAAGGACGGTGAACGTTACCATTTTGTTATTGTATGGCGAAGAACACTTTTGTCTTTTGAAATTTTAAGATCACTCCACACAAGCGTCAGGGGTTCAAGGACACCCTTGTGTAAGATAGGTGATTTTATTGACAACTGTCGCTTAAATTTCAATGCAGCAGGGATCCATTAATTTTATGTTATCATCATGATCATCATTATTTTATTTTTTGGAGGCAGTCACTTCCTCATGAGAAGTTTAGATTGTGTAATTAGTTATATAGGCCTTTTTTATACAAGAATTTTAATGTTTTTTATTAATAGTTATACTGTTTCTTAGTAGAGTTGAATGAAAACACAGGTTTTTCAGTAAATGATTGATAATTTGCTGTTCTTACTGTTTTAAAATTTATAATAATAATAATAATAGTTACTCAAATGTTCTTTTAGCCTTTTTAATCTTGTAAGTAATTATTGTGAAGTTTTAATAAAGTTTTTCATTGCTATAGACCTCTTTAGCTTGGGCGGTTTGTTTTCCCATTGTAGAACACGTGGTATTCTCTGGAGAATTTTTCTTTTGTCCATCTTAAAATTATTCATTCATATACACGGGACTATTTGAAAATTTGAAAGGAAGAATTCTCAAGAGTATCATCACGTGGTCTACAATGGGAAAACAAACCGCCCAAGCTAAAGAGGTCTATTGTTATTGTCATTGCTATTGTTATTGTTGTTATTCTCATGGTTATCATTATTATTATTAACAGGTTGTTGTTGTTGTCAGCATCATCATTAAACTGTTAACCCCCATAATGAACAACAAGTGAAAAATGTGTTAGGAGATATTTTCTTGACCAATTTGGGTTTTAGTGAAATTTTGAAGTGACGAGCAGGCCACTTTCGAGCCACAGAGTTCACTTGGTGCCATATAACTATAAAACGAAGGTAAGTGTTTCAGATGAGAGTAGAGACTTTTCAATCGCTACTGGCGAGAAACTAGAGAAGAGGGGGAATGCCAATATACATTGGTAGATATGGTAGGAATCTCAATAGTATTGAAGTTTTAAAAGCTTCAAATTATACATAATGGCCATTTGTGCAGTTTTCAGGTGGAATTAAAAATTCAGCAACATGGGTTGTAATCATCTGGTATACAGGAACAGGTAATATAACAGTTAGAGTTTTAAATTTTGGACATACTTTGCAATGTCTCACTTAAGTAGTACTTTGTTACGTATATTTACAAATCTAATGGCTCTGTGAATGTTTGAGTTTGATTTAAAATAGGGGACCGAGAATTAACTGTGTGTGAGTAAAATAACACTCCAGAATAGCAAACAAGTCAGAATTACATTTCTCTTTGTTGGGTTTGAAAAATATGTCGATTTACGTTCTTGTTTTGACTTCACTACCTGGCAAGCCCCGGGTCCTAAATTTCCCGGCTTCTGACTCGATCGGAAGTAAAATTTTTACGTTTTTTAAATGGCTAAACGCGGTGGAAAACCAACAAAGTCCTTTTGTGTCTCTTTCGATCTTTATATCATGATCACACCTAGATTACATAAAGCAAACCAAAATAAAGAAGCCAACAAAGCAACCTACCTGCAGTTCCATTGCCACAATACCGCAGATTGCATGAAGGTGGTTTCTTTAATTCATACACGAAGAAAGCGCCACAGTTCCAGACATTTAACATTTACATACATACATGAATGCTGTCACTATGACCACAACACGATAACCAGTCTGTATAACAAATTTTACGAACCACCACACCATTGGCGACTGTCGGGTGTAAACCTGAAAGCCAACCTGAAGCTACAGTGCCGCAGCGAAGCATGGGAACACAGGTGTTGGCCATTTGATCCCTAGCAAGTCCTTGAAAGCGGTACCAACCTGGTTCCAGGTCACTATCACATCTCTGTTGTGCCGGTAACGTGTATCCTTGGGAAACTGGCCACTCAAAGTAAAATTTCATTTTTCCTGTTTCGAGATTTTGCTACCAGAACAAGTCACAACTTCTTCGCTGGTATTAAGCCCATAATTGTATCTGCTGTTTTTGTCCTCTAACTCCAAAAATCAGCAGCTGCAGTCGTTACTCGGATTTTCATTGTAATATGTATTACATACCTTGACAAGTGAAGTCTTGGCCACTCCAAGTTCCATTGTGCTCACATCTCCTTGCTCGAGACCCAGACCCTATGTAGCCATCATTACACAAGAACTGACACAGTGTACCATAATACATTGTTGCATTCCCTGGACATCCAAGTCTTGTACCATTGGACGGCGAAGTTAACGCCGGGCACGTGATCGCTAGAATGTGAAATGATATTGAGACAGCAGTAAAAGTATTCAAAAAAAATTGTGTTTATTTAATGGTGGTAACGGCTTCTATTATGATTTGGTGTTACGTTAACCACCGGTTATGAAGCAAGCCACTATATAAAGGCATCGGTATAGTTGTGGTGGGAGAATTTGCTTGAGACCATTTTAATTTCAGCTTAATAGACGTCACATTTTCTACATATGGGTAGTGTATTGTTCCAAACTCCAGGATGTTGGTTGCCAGGGGCAACACAGCTAACTGTTGACGAGCCATTCAAATGATAGCCAATTACACAAGAAAAGTTACATTGTGCTCCATAATGATTATCACAGCTGCTCATGCGCAGTGGGCCTGCTGAGTCTATTGTCAGGGACGTGCAGTTGATAACTGTTAAGGAAAAATGACAAAAAAATAACTCTTGACTTTATTCATTGTAACGAAAGCTGTAGTACGTGTATGTTGTCTCGAGATCCGGCGTTTTATAAAATGGTTGAGCCACTACGCATGCTCCCACTGGTCAAAATTTGTTTCAGAATTGCTGTAATTCGCAGGTTATTCACTTGTTCCTCTTCAAACAAACGCCATCTTGCAGGGATTTTTATGTAGTTCCCTTACATCTTAGGTACATCTCAAAAGCGCTTGTGCCTTTCCTTTAAGGAGTCAAAATCACACATGCTCTCTATTCTAAACTTTGAAAGTCGGGCCGTATTTTACGCTACTCCTATCGCACCCATTGCAGGAGCTATTTGCCATTTTTGCCGTTTTGGCAAATTTGCTTTTTGCCTAAATCGCCATTGCTCCTTTTTGCGGTTTTTGTTTTTGCCTTTTGCGTCAGCAAAAAATTGCTCCCTTTTGGCTTTTTGCGTATTTTGCCTTTATTCCGAGTCCAGCAAACTGAGTTGTTCAATTCCAAGTGAAAGCTTGCTTAAATAACAATAACATATTTCTTAACATCGCGCAGAATGGCTATTGTTCTCGTGACATTTACTTGCAGTTCATGGGTCTGTCATATTTTCAATTATTATTCAAAAACTCTGAAAACAATCGACGGCTTTTGCCGCTCATGTTCGCGAAATATTAAGACAGCGCGGGTTAGATCGTGCCCACTCGAACGGACATTGTTTATTCTTGACCAATTGCCGTGACATCATCTCGCTATGAAGAGCTCTGAAAAGAGCGCCCGATCACTGGCGTTTTTACCTTCCTCCATGTTCTTTGCGCGTTATGAGCGAAAGGCTCAGCTGGGAGACCAGTTTTAAAATTCGCGGCAAATAGGTACTTAATTACATCTAAATGGTTTTCTTGAATGGGTATTGTTAGTTTTGACAGCCATTGTTATTCAGTCCTGAGCTGAATACAATGGCTCACTTACCTAGAACGCGTCATTTTCAAACGCGACTTGACCAGGCAGTTTTCAAACTGAACGGGATAGTGGTTCTCGTTCATCAATTACCAAACTTAAAACGGATTCTGTTTAAGAAAAGATCCATCTTCCATTTGCCGTATGCCGAATATTGCAAGGAGGTTTCAATTTTCAATTAAGCGCTGTTGAAAACCGACTTCATACTAAAAGTCGTCCAATTTTACAGTTTTTCAACTGCGAAGGGATAGTCCTTGTACTTCCTAAATCTCCCTGGTTTTAGGCTCAAATTGTAGTTTAATCATTACTTTTCCAAAAGCCGTATGCCGAATTCTATTTTAGAGCGTCAGGAAATCAGAAAAGCGATTTTTGTCAACCCCGTTTAGCCAATTGGATCTTTTCTCCTCTTATTCTGGCCTATTGAACGCGCGTTCGCATTTAAATTTGCCACTTCGCCGATTATGAATAATTAATGATGTCAAGGCATTCTGCGCGATGAATTTGATTGCTTGTTTTACATTAAACTACGCTTGATAAAATGGCGGGCAAACTTTATCGTGAGTGAATGCCGTTTATGATTTTTATTACAGGGCTCAAAATTGCGACCACTACAGCTACAGCTTTTTCTCCTCGGCGACTAAAATTGTTGTTTTGGCAAGCTGAATTTTGCATGATTTAGAAATACAACTACTAATTTCAATATGAAAGTGAGTGCTGGCAAAGGGGTAAAAAGTTGTGGGATCCACACCTCATTATGGACTTGAGAATCGCATGCTGTCAGATGCTTTCGCTTTCAACGTGCAGTTGATGTTGCCATAAAACAAGTACTTACAGTGGAACCTCGATTTAGCGAAGTCGCTGGAGACCGGCCAAATTTGTTCATTAAACGGAGGGTTCGTTATATCGAAAACCTCAATATAACGAATTTGAGGGAAAACGACCGAAATGTTCGTTATATCGAGTTCATAGTTAATGATTGATTTGTAGCACAGGTGACTTCTGTGGAAATACTATAGTGCCAATGTCCGCGACATGCATGTATAATAAGCTGTTGACTGAAAGTGATGCTCTCTCTTTACCATAAAGAAAAGGATTTGCTGACTGTTGATCTGTTCAGCATTTATCTTCTCTTGCGTGTTGACATTGTAATTCGTTATATCGATGTAGATTTTTCGTTTGTGCTTCCAGATTATGTTCGTTATATCGAAGAATTCGTTATATCGAGGTTCTATTGCATACATTTTACTGTAACTTTGGCCGGGACATAGAATATCATTCGTTATATCGAGGACTTCGTTAAATAGAGGTTCGTTAAATCGAGGTTCCACCGTAGGTGTGTTTTCTCTTTGCTATGCCTTTACTTGCTTTTGTAATCATTCATCAAGGTCATGAACGGAAAAAGATCAATTTGTGTTTGGCTGCTTCTATAGATCCACCGCTTGAGAACTGAGATCACTTTCCACGTGAAAATTTTACCATGATCTTACACACAGACGGTTTCGAGGCGTAGTTGACTTAAAGAGTTTTAAGGGCAACGTGTGGATCCTGGATTATATGTCAGCCATGTGATTTGCACATGATTGTCATTTCAACTATCCCGGAAAATGCTCTACTGCGCAAGCTTCGAGTCTTACATCCGACAAAATTTTGGATTTTTCCCCCTATTGACAAGAATAGTGTGCTGTCTCGCTAACGCTTGCAAGCAATAAAGCATTTAAAGGGGCATTGTCACTAGGATTTTGCTGTTTTAGGTCAATTCTGTGCCAAAATCATTACTTTAAGGTGTTAATCATAAACAAAAAGCTTCTGTAAAGCTACGGCTAAGATATCAAATGAATTTTATCAGAGAGGGCTAACCATAATAGATTTCTAGAGTTTTTTGGAACTTGTGGAATCAAAACTTGAAAAAATTGGCCAATTTTTTCAAAATCGATCCATTTCCATCCGTGCCATCCGAAGTGACAGGCGACAGGAAACAGTTTCAGCACCTTCAAATAGTCTTTGATAACAAAACTAGATCATTAGTTTTGGAATTCAATTGATGTGAAGGCACCTTCTAGCTTTTTATAAAGTTGCCAAATATCGTGACAATGCCCCTTTAAGTTAAAATAAACATATTATCTTGTCCTGCTTTGCGTTCGTCGTAAAAGAATGGGCCAAATTGCTTAAAAAAGCCACATTCTCTCCAAACTTTACAGACTCCTGTTCCCAACTGTATTTTCTGCGACGCCATTAGAGTTTCTCTCTTGGAACCACACAGGAGCCGGACTGAGATCTTTGCAAAAAGACCGCTGAATGATAACGATTTTGAGAAGAAAAGGTAAGCTTTTGGTTCAAGGGTAATCAAGTGTTTACATGAACCTCGATGAAAACTACAATTTATAGCGTTTTTTTGTTGATACGCGCTCATGTTTGCCTAGCATGTGATCAGAATCTGTCCCCGATCAAATTTCTTTCCAGGATAAAAATAGCCGCGTTGGGAATGAAAATGCTGTGTTTATTTCTTAAATTAAGCAATTTTCTACGAGCATTTTTTAGTTTCTCTGTACAAAACTTAACTCACCAACGATATATTTATTAGAACTGTAGAAATTGTGCGCGAAAACTGAGAAGTCGCATAGTTCTACCGCGAAAACAAAGCCAGCATTTTTGATGCTAAAATCTCTGTTTTCTGCGGAACATGCAAGTTGGGCGCTGCCGCACAAAATGAAAAGTGTTACATTAATCATCAAGTCACGCACACCACGCATTTGACAAAGATAATTTTTATTATCAACATAGTCTTGCCTCACTCTTGGTAAAAGATTGCAGTTCAGAACGTTCACTCCTATTTAATGTGTTAAGTACTATGGACCGCCGTCACTGCCAAAAATACAATGTTGCAAACAATTTAGAATCAATTGAAACGGTCTAAAATAATGTTATTTTCAAGAGGGTCCAAATATTTCAGAAATGATGAAGTTAAAATGCACTTAGACAGGTGTCCTGCATTCAAGTGGAAACTCAACTTGTAAACGATTTAGACAATGTTGAAATTGTCTTGCCCTCGACCACAAAACGGTACAAGGCAGACACGGCAAAAATAGCACGGGCATGAAAGGCAAAAATAGCTCGGGCATGAAAGGCAAAAATAGCGCGGGCATGAAAGGCAAAAATAGCGCTGGCATGAAACGAAAAAAAAGCTTGGGCATGAAAGGCAAAAAATGGCACGGGCATGAAAGGCAAAAAAAAATGCGCAATGCCGGAGGCGCGATTGGCAAAACGCAAAACTCGCGCGAATTGCAAAAAAGGCCAAAAGTACACGAAATGTGCGAACAAAGGCACGATAAAATGAGAAAATTTTGAATACAATCACAAATGAAAGAGTCCCACCATTTTAAAGCAAAATTTAGGTGCACTTTCGAGACACCTTCTTGAACTGAATTGTTTACACTATAAAGTTAAAAATTACAATAATGCACTTTATGTTTCGGCCAAAAAATGGGGGAAAAACAGTACTTTTTGCCTGATGCGTTTTCAGAATTTTGTTACTGTTCTTCTTATAAATCTTTTTCAGACAGAAAATTTTCCTTTTTGGGGTGCACATAGATGGAAGTTTAATCCTGTGAAGTTTTACGACCACTGCATTTAAGAATGACGAAAAATAATAAGAAATCTAGCGTGAGACCGTTTTTGTTACGCAATTGGGCACCAACATCGTGCGCGAGGTTCATTTTATTTATTCAGCAATAAAAGTCTCTTGTATTATTTGGTGGTAATGAAGCAAGCCACTATATAAAGCTGCCATTACAGATGTGAGCTTGCTACAGATCATCTTAATTTTAACTTCAAAGATGTCACATTTTCTACTTTACCTTCACATATGGGTAGTGTATTGTTCCACACTCCAGGATGTTGGTTGCCAGGGGAAACACACGTGACTGTTGACGAGCCATTTAAACGATAGCCAATTGCACAAGAAAAGTTACATTGTGCTCCATAATGATTATCACAGCTGCTCATGCGCAGTGGACCTGCTGAGTCTATCGTCAGGGACGTGCAGTTGATAGCTGATAAGGAAAAATGACAAAAATAACCCTTAACTTTATTCACTGTAACAAAAACCCATTGGGAAACCGGCCACTCAGAGTAAAATTTCATTTTTAGTGCAGAGTGCATTATTGGGATGGTTTGGGGGTTGACGCCACTAACGCAATATGGCAGTAAGGCACTATGGCAATAAGGTGTAAACTTTAATTAATTAATTTCAATTAATTAATTAGCCTTGTTTTGAGCGGGTGGGGTAGGTACCTTTGATTGCTACGTAAAATGTACCATACTTACATTACTTCTTGCGTAACATCAGAAAACTATATATGATTCCAATATTCTGTTGTTATCCTCGTGGTACTATTCCGCTCTTAACAACAAAAGCAATTTGCTTGAAGCGCATGCGCAGATTGATTAACATTAGTGTTAACTATATGTTAGGTAAACGATACATTTCATACACAATTACACTTGAACGTTAAGTGCTTTTCCTTGTGGTAGAACACAACATGTAAGACGCATGCGCTCTAGCACTGCCAGCACGATACAATCCGTTCTTGAGTTCAGCATTCATGCGTGCGATACCACACTGCTCTTAACGGGTAATATCTCAGGTAATGTCAGTTTTCCTTTTAAGTGCAAAGAACGCTTTTGTGACAGTGTATCGTTTGGAATCATCCCTAGCTTGGTTAAAAATGTCGTGTGCTATTTTCAAACTACTTCATGTTTGCTAAGCTTTAAAGAGGGAAACGAATGGATCTCCTCAGCGGCCTGTTTATTTTCTCCCCCCATGAAAGAGAACAAGAAGTTCACAAATGCATTCACCCTAAACATTTCTGAGTTAGCGACATTAAAAGTACACGGTAGTAATGTCGTGACAAACGTGCTATTCCGAGACACGGCATGACTATTTGATAATTAAATTAGTAACTGTTTATGGATGATATGAAAATTTGCCTCTTGAATGAAACAAAATCATTCCTCTTCCAGTTTTTTCATAAGTTAATAACATTAGTTCATTTTTCTCCAGCAGGAAAAAAAGCTAGCATATTTTCCTTTATATGTTTTTGGGAAAACAAGGATATCATGTTACAAACTTTGCGAGCAAAACATAAGTATCAAGTTACAAATGTTGGCAATGAAAAAATAAAATTATCACGTTTGCTAGTTCAACGTATCAATGAATTAAAAATAAACGAAATTCAATGTAAAACACCACAGTAAAATTTAAAACCTTGACAAACAGTAATTGTAAATTATTTTTGGGCCTTGAACTAACAAGTTACACACAGGCAGCTGATGACTCAAAATGTAGTTACAGTCCAGCATAACACTCTGCACTATCTGAGATTGTCTCACTACTTCCTGTTTCGAGATTTTGCCACCAGAACAAGTCACAACTTCTTCGCTGGTATTAAGCCCATAATTATATCTGCTGTTGTTGTCCTCTAACTCCAAAAATCAGTAGCTGTAGTCATTGCTCAGATTTTCATTGTAATATGTATTACATACCTTGACAAGTGAAGTCTTGGCCACTCCAAGTTCCATTGTGCTCACATCTCCTTGCTCGAGACCCAGACCCTATGTAGCCATCATTACACGAGAACTGACACAGTGTATCATAATACATTGTTGCATTCCCTGGACATCCAAGTCTTGTACCATTGAACGGCGAAGTTAACGCCGGGCACGTGATCGCTACAATGTGAAATGATATTGAAACAGCAGTAAAAGTATTCAAAAAAAATTGTGTTTATTTAATGATGGTAATGGCTTCTATTATGATCTGGCGTTATGTTAACCACCAGTTATGAAGCAAGCCACTATATAAAGGCATCGGTATAGTTGTGGTGGGAGAATTTGCTTGAGACCATTTTAATTTCAGCTTAATAGATGTCACATTTTCTACTTTACCTTCACATATGGGTAGTGTATTGTTCCAAACTCCAGGATGTTGGTTGCCAGGGGCAACACAGCTAACTGTTGACGAGCCATTCAAATGATAGCCAATTGCACAAGAAAAGTTACATTGTGCTCCATAATGATTATCACAGCTGCTCATGCGCAGTGGACCTGCTGAGTCTATCGTCAGGGACGTGCAGTTGATAGCTGATAAGGAAAAATGACAAAAAATAACTCTTAACTTTATTTATTGTAACAAAAGCTTTAGCACATGTATGTTGTCTCGAGCTCTTTTTATAAAATGGTTGAGTGTTAGTCCTTATTTAGATCTTTATTGCAATATACATTACACACTTTGACAAGTGAAGTCTTGTCCACTCCAAAGTCCATTGCGTTGACATCTTCTTGCTTGAGACCCAGACCCTATATAGCCATCATTACACGAGAACTGACAGACAGTATTATAGAACATTGTTGTATTCTCTGGACATCCAAGTCTTGTACCACTGGAAGGTGCAGGCAACGCCGGACACGTGATCGCTGCAACGTGAAATAATATTGATAAACAAGTAAATAAAATTTAAAAGACCAATGTTTTATTTATTCAGCAATAACAGTCCCTTGTATTATTTAGTGGTAGTGAAGCAAGCCACTATATAAAGCTGCCATTATAGATGTGAGCTTGCTACAGATCATCTTAATTTTAACTTCAAAGATGTCACATTTTCCACTTTACCTTCACATATGGGTATTGTATTGTTCCATACTCCAGGATGTTGGTTGCCAGGGGCAACACACATGACTGTTGACGAGCCATTCAAACGATAGCCAATTGCGCAAGAAAAGTTACATTGTGCTCCATAATGATTATCACAGCTGCTCATGCGTAGTGGACCTGCTGAGTCTATCGTCAGGGACGTGCAGTTGATAGCTGATAAGGAAAAATGACAAAAATAACCCTTAACTTTATTCACTGTAACAAAAACCCATTGGGAAACCGGCCACTCAAAGTAAAATTTCATTTTTCCTGTTTCGAGATTTTGCTACCAGAGCAAGTCACAACTTCTTCGCTGGTATTAAGCCCATAATTATATCTGCTGTTTTTGTCCTCTAACTCCAAAAATCAGTAGCTGTAGTCATTACTCGGATTTTCATTGTAATTACCAAACCAAACACTATTTTAAATGCATTTAAGTACTATTTGAAAAACTGTTTTTAACGTATTTTATAAAATAGATTTAAAATAGGGCGAAAAATGTATTTTTAAGGTATCTTTCGACTGATTTTAAAGGTGTGTAAACCTGTTTAAAACACTATTGAAACAAAGTTTGAAATGTATTTTGAAAAGCGTTTTAAAAATATAGTTTAAATTCCAAACCTCGAACTCCCCTGCTAAGTTTAAAAATATAATTAAAATAGTCTGTAACTACTTTAAAAATCTCTCGAGGAACACAGCATTCGGAATAAAAACAGGATACAAATAGTGATTAAAACAGCTTTTAATCTCCAAGACTATTTTTAAAGTAGTTTAAATGACAATTTTAAAAGTATTTTGTACAAAATAGATTTAAAATAGGTGCAAAATTATATTTTAAACATATTTTTCAACTGATTTTAAAGGTGTTAAAACCTGTTTAAAACACTATTGAAATCCACCGTCTCAAAATATATTTCAATAGTACTTTAAACAGTTTAAAAATCAAAGTGGATCATATATGAAAAAATATCTCAAATACAATATAAATATATCAAAATAGCTTTAAAATAGTCTAGAAATGGCATACAGTAATATAGTATAAACAGCATAAAAATAGTACAAAATAGTATACAAACAGTATGAAAATGCAGTAAAAATAGTATTAAAATAGCATAAAACTACTGTGAAAATAGTTCAAAAATAGTATCAAAACAGTATAAAAATAGTGCTACAAAATCTTAAACTTAACTTTGTTCTAGCTGTGTGCAACACATGACATGGCAGAAGTCAGTGTACACTGTACGGCAAACTCAAGCTTGAGGGTGGTACTTGGCCCTACTTGTATAATAAATGTACTGTACTGTAGCTCTATGCCAACTGCATCTCTCATGAAAAGCTGTAAATATAATAAGACTGGAGCCTGTGATATTTTCTCAACATGAACGGGGTCAAAGGAACCTATGTATCACTGCCAAAAGATTCGTATCACTTATTTTTAAAGTTGGAAATTGAGGCTAAGGGTCCATTACTTGGTATAAAACATCTTCTGTACCACTCATTGCAACACAAAATAAAGGCAATTTAAATGACTGTATGCTACAGTGTGTGTCTGTACAGTACATGGGAAAATATACACATGCCTGCAGAACATGCAGCAATCACTCCTAATC
>JAHPZR010050354.1:7500-15000 GCA_019787425.1 Platygyra sinensis | reverse complement strand
ACTCAAATTATACAGTGTATTTTCATTCTTTGTTATTCTATTTCCTGCAACTTACATGTATTAGATTTCTAGACAAAAATGATATTCACGCAAAAAATGGTTCAAGAAACTAGTACTGGTAAAATAGGGACTTCTCCCTGTGTACATGTAAGTTTTGACCTTCAGTGGATAGAGACAAGCATTCAATGTACATGTAGTTCAAATTCACCAAATTTTTGATTAGAAGAATGCATTATGTTTGTGTGGCAGGTTTGATACAACCTGTATATCCAAAAAATATGGCTAAGCACAGCAAAGGTCCAGGAAGAAGAAATTACCTGAGAAGAAGAAGAAAATTAATGAAAGACAAGAGGAGGAGGTAAAAAGAGGAGATTGAAACACAAAAAAAGTAGCTGAAGTATTTCATTCTTTGCAAGAAACTAAGGCAGATGAAACAAGTTGGAAAGATTTACGGAATCAGCATGATTTACCACCAAGGCTTTTTTATGTGGTCCAATGAGGAATTCTTTATTCTTTTTGGCTTACAACATTTTCAAGAAAAGGAAGAAATTTAACCAATCACAAAATAGCCCACCAGGACATGAATTGATGGGTAAGTGGATAATGCAATTGATACATGTGCATAATTAATAATGAAATGTTCCAAGTCCTTATTCAGTAATTGTTGTTTGCCAGATCCCTAAGCTTGGGCTCTAATTTTTAAGGTGGCAACCAATAATTTTGTGAATTACATGTACAGTATTTGTTTGGTTTTAAAACCAAAGGAACCAGCTGCTTTTTGCCAACTTGCTGTGATCTTAGTAGCAAATGCCTCTTGATAACAGAACAGAGCACCGACTGTTATAATAGCATCTGTCATTGAAACCAAGCAGTAATTTCAACAAACCTCTCCTCATAACAGACTGGAACAACAACTTTTATCATTAAAACTATTAAGACCACAAAAAAATGGTTTTCCTACTAAAATTGTTAACAATAATGACTAAACTGTTGTACAAAAATATTACAGTTACATGTAGTTCAAACCACTTGCCCTCAAAATTATATGACTGTCGAATCGGAAAAAAACTTTAACAGCTCATATATACAATGTACAGCTGTATGGGAAGCAAGGAAAAAGGTGTGTTTAAAACAAAAGAAGTTATTTGGTTTCAAGATCTTGATTTTGGTGTACTTTGTGAGTGACAGCACTTTTGCAAGATCTTAAAGCGTGTTTGCCGTGATGAGTGACCGCAATCAGTAACTGGCTGATTACTACAGTCGAGCAATTTTCTTTTAAATGTTCTTTTTTATATCCATTGGTTGTCATTTCTTGTGATTTGTCTTGAGATCTCTAAGGTGCACTTTGTGAGTGGGGTACTTTTTGCCAAAATTATGTAATGTAATCTTGCAGCATGTACAATATACATGATGACTGAGCACAATCAATAATTGGCCAATTAATGCAAGCAAGCTACATGTACCTTGAAATAGGGCAGTATTAGAGTGCCTTTTTGTAAAAAGGTTTGTTTGTCCACAGATTCATGCTTTTGGCTCAGCATTTTTTAAATGCGTTCTTATTTTCGATTAACTTTGGTATTGAGAGAATCTACAACGCTATTCGCCAAAAGTGTATGTTTTTTTTCTTTTCTTAAATTTGCATTTGTTTGGGTGATGCCCATGCCAAATATTTCTTTGTAATACATTATACAACTGTACATGTGAATTTAACAACGTTTGTAACACAGATTGCTTGAACACTATTCACATTGCACTCTAAGTTTTATCTTTGATGTTGGAATAGACTCTTGCATTGTAGGTCCTAGTTTTTGAGGCACCCAAATTTAAATTGCTTATGCCTGACCACTTGGCACAGAGCCAGTGCCAGAATGACAGCCATGCCGTTAGCTATGAAATAGCCAGTGCCTGAGCCAAAACCTGAGCGTGTGCCTGTGTCCATTTGGTCAGCAAACAGACTGTAATGTCTGCTCACCTGTGATCTCTCATATACCAAAATTTAATATGCAAATCCTATGCTTGGCAATATTTCTTTAAAGCAGTGTTGTAGGAAGCTTTGAGAAAATTCAAACTATCAGCTGATATTAAAAAGTTCTCAGAGGTTCCACTAGCCAATAGCACTTTTGCATGAGTAATCACAGCTGTTTTAGAAACAGAAGCTAAGACCAAGCACCTGGCAAACAAGGCCAAACAATGGTTACATGAAATAGGAGGGTCTGGATCTGATTTACATTGTACAGTACACATGTATAAAATTTCCAGTCGAAGTTGTCATAACTTCATGAGATTGACCAAATGGCTTACATTAGTCATGAAATTTATTCCAAGAAGGAACATCAATATACATGTACATATATATATGTAGATATAATACATGTATTCTGCTGGCAAAACTAAATCAAAAACTACAGATGGCATCGCACTATGACTTTTAAATTCTATCTTCCAGTCATAAAAGGGCCCTCTTTCGGGGACTAAGGCACTGGTGGATAATTTTCAACCAAATCTTTATTTCCCCTCTGAGACGAAGTGCAGCTGATTTCTGGGACTGTCTTGCTCCAAAGAGCTTCGTCCCTGACAATGTTTTTTTGAAAAGAGAATTTACAATAGGCTGGCTTTCACTCTTTCTCAAATGTAAAATAGTCATTCACGTGATCAGGCAGTGGACAAAGGGCTTGATTTGCTTTCAAAACTACTTCTCCCGCCACCATTTTGAACATTGCATGGTTATCCCTCTCTACAGTTCAAGAGCATGCGCTAGCCCAGCGTGGTAGATGTAATATAGAACTTACCTGCTGACTTCTATATACATGTACTATGTACCCGTTAAACCAGACCTACATGTCCATGTACTACAGTTGAGATCCATTGTGTTTAAAAACGTTTTGTGTGTAAAGCTTGAGTGAAAAGAAGCTAAAAGCAGTTTTCAAAAAGGGGATGCAAATTATGTTGATTGCATTAGATTTCCATTGTGCTAGATTTATAAATAGTGCAAAAATAGTGCATTTAAAATCTGTTTTTAAGATAGACATTGCTGTCATTATGTAAAACTACTATTTAAATAGCATACTCACCCGAGTCAAACTTAAAATATGTTCAAAACAGACTGTTTTGGTTGTATTTTCAAACTTAATATGAATTGCTATCTCAAATATATTTTAAACTTTCTATTTAAAACATATTTTGTACTCTTGACATGTCAACTACATTTTAAATATCCTATTTAAAAGACTATTTTTACACTGATAATTTGTAAAATACTTTTTAAACCTGCAACCATTGCCAGCATGACATTCTAAACAGCGTTTAACTAGTATTTTTGAACTGTTTCAACAAAACTTTTGTGGCCATAGTATAAAAATAGATTTCAAATCCCCTATTTCAACCCTGTTTTAAGCTCAAACTACATTAAAAACAGAGGGGAAATCAATCCAATGTCATGAAATACGTTTTAACTATACTTGAAATACATTACAAACGAGAAGCAAAATTTTGAATTTCTTACAAAATAGCATAAAAATACCCTATAATGACTTCAAAATACTGTTTAAATCGTCAAAATACATTCAAAGCAGTTTAAAATCAGTTTAAAAATACAGCTGGTTTGGTAAGGGTGAATACATACCTTGACAAGTGAAGTCTTGGCCACTCCAAGTTCCATTGTGCTCACATCTCCTTGCTCGAGACCCAGACCCTATGTAGCCATCATTACACGAGAACTGACACAGTGTATCATAATACATTGTTGCATTCCCTGGACATCCAAGTCTTGTACCATTGGACGGCGAAGTTAACGCCGGGCACGTGATCGCTACAATGTGAAATGATATTGAGACAGCAGTAAAAGTATTCAAAAAAACAATTGTGTTTATTTAATGATGGTAATGGCTTCTATTATGATTTGGCGTAATGTTAACCACCGGTTATGAAGCAAGCCACTATATAAAGGCATCGGTATAGTTGTGGTGTATGAATTCGTTTGAGACCATTTTAATTTCAGCTTAATAGACGTCACATTTTCTACTTTACCTTCACATATGGGTAGTGTATTGTTCCAAACTCCAGGATGTTGGTTGCCAGGGGCAACACAGCTAACTTTTGAAGAGCCATCCAAACGATAGCCAGTTGCACAAGAAAAGTTACATTGTGCTCCATAATGATTATCACAGCTGCTCATGCGCAGTGGACCTGCTGAGTCTATTGTCAGGGACGTGCAGTTGATAACTGTTAAGGAAAAATGACAAAAAAAATAACTCTTAACTTTATTCATTGTAACAAAAGCTGTAGCACATGTATGTTGTCTCGAGATCTTGTTATAAAATGGTGTGTTCAGATGAGAGTATATAAACACGGTTATGAAATTTCAGATTTGCCTGTATTTTTAAGAATTATTTTATAAAAGCAATAGAGCACTTTTTCTGTGTTTACAGAGCCTCAACTTAACACCTGGAGGGTTGAGAGAATTCTTGAAAGTTATGCAAACCCTCAACTACGTCTCCAGTTTGCTTAACTGTCTCGAATTCTACCAGCCCTCCTGGTTTTTGGATGAGACTATGTAAATTCACTGGAAAAGTGCTCTTACTATTCCTTAAATAGCAGAACAAGCTAAGAGCCTTTTATTCATTTTCGGCTCAAATTTTTAGTTGCAGTTTTTGTTCTATCAGCAATAGTCAGGAGCAGTAGTCCTTATTTACACATGTAGATCTTTATTACAATATATATTACACACTTTGACAAGTGAAGTCTTGTCCACTCCAAGTTCCATTGCGTTGACATCTTCTTGCTTGAGACCCAGACCCTATATAGCCATCATTACACGAGAACTGACAGACAGTATTATAGAACATTGTTGTATTCTCTGGACATCCAAGTCTTGTACCACTGGAAGGTGCAGGCAACGCCGGACACGTGATCGCTGCAACGTGAAATAATATTAATAAACAAGTAAATAAAATTTAAAAGACCAATGTTTTATTTATTCGGCAATAACAGTCCCTTGTATTATTTGGTGGTAGTGAAGCAAGCCACTATATAAAGCTGCCATTATAGATGTGAGCTTGCTACAGATCATCTTAATTTTAACTTCAAAGATGTCACATTTTCCACTTTACCTTCACATATGGGCATTGTATTGTTCCATACTCCAGGATGTTGGTTGCCAGGGGCAACACACATGACTGTTGACGAGCCATTCAAACGATAGCCAATTGCACAAGAAAAGTTACATTGTGCTCCATAATGATTATCACAGCTGCTCATGCGTAGTGGACCTGCTGAGTCTATCGTCAGGGACGTGCAGTTGATAGCTGATAAGGAAAAATGACAAAAATAACCCTTAACTTTATTCACTGTAACAAAAACCCATTGGGAAACCGGCCACTCAAAGTAAAATTTCATTTTTCCTGTTTCGAGATTTTGCTACCAGAGCAAGTCACAACTTCTTCGCTGGTATTAAGCCCATAATTATATCTGCTGTTTTTGTCCTCTAACTCCAAAAATCAGCAGCTGTAGTCATTACTCGGATTTTCATTGTAATATGTATTACATACCTTGACAAGTGAAGTCTTGGCCACTCCAAGTTCCATTGTGCTCACATCTCCTTGCTCGAGACCCAGACCCTATGTAGCCATCATTACACGAGAACTGACACAGTGTATCATAATACATTGTTGCATTCCCTGGACATCCAAGTCTTGTACCATTGGACGGCGAAGTTAACGCCGGGCACGTGATCGCTACAATGTGAAATGATATTGAGACAGCAGTAAAAGTATTCAAAAAAACAATTGTGTCTATTTAATAATGGTAATGGCTTCTATTATGATTTGGCGTAATGTTAACCACCGGTTATGAAGCAAGCCACTATATAAAGGCATCGGTATAGTTGTGGTGGATGAATTTGTTTGAGACCATTTTAATTTCAGCTTAATAGACGTTAAATTTTCTACTTTACCTTCACATATGGGTAGTGTATTGTTCCAAACTCCAGGATGTTGGTTGCCAGGGGCAACACAGCTAACTTTTGAAGAGCCATCCAAACGATAGCCAGTTGCACAAGAAAAGTTACATTGTGCTCCATAATGATTATCACAGCTGCTCATGCGCAGTGGACCTGCTGAGTCTATTGTCAGGGACGTGCAGTTGATAACTGTTAAGGAAAAATGACAAAAAAATAACTCTTAACTTAATTCATTGTAACAAAAGCTGTAGCACATGTATGTTGTCTCGAGATCTTGTTATAAAATGGTGTGTTCAGATGAGAGTATATAAACACGGTTATGAAATTTCAGATTTGCCTGTATTTTTAAGAATTATTTTATAAAAGCAATAGAGCACTTTTTCTGTGTTTACAGAGCCTCAACTTAACACATGGAGGGTTGAGAGAATTCTTGAAAGTTATGCAAACCCTCAACTACGTCTCCGGTTTGCTTAACTGTCTCGAATTCTACCAGCCCTCCTGGTTTTTGGATGAGACTATGTAAATTCACTGGAAAAGTGCTCTTACTATTCTTTAAATAGCAGAACAAGCTAAGAGCCTTTTATTCATTTTCGGCTCAAATTTTTAGTTGCAGTTTTTGTTCTATCAGCAATAGTCAGGAGCAGTAGTCCTTATTTACACATGTAGATCTTTATTACAATATACATTACACACTTTGACAAGTGAAGTCTTGTCCACTCCAAGTTCCATTGCGTTGACATCTTCTTGCTTGAGACCCAGACCCTATATAGCCATCATTACACGAGAACTGACAGACAGTATTATAGAGCATTGTTGTACTCTCTGGACATCCAAGCCTTTTACCATTGGACGGTGCAGGCAACGCCGGACACGTGATCGCTGCAATGTGAAATAATATTGATAAACAAGTAAATAAAATTTAAAAGACATTGGCCTCGCGCACGATGTTGGTACCCAAATCAAAATTTGCAAAATTCGGAAGAAAATTTGTTTTTGAATTGCTGTAATTCGCAGGTTATTCACTTGTTCCTCTTCAAACAAACGCCATCTTGTAGCAATTTTTATGTAGTTCCCTTACATCTTAGCTATGTCTCAAAAGTGCTTGTGCCTTTCCTTTCAGGAAGCTACTCTTATCGCACCCATTGCAGGAGCGATTCGCCATTTTTGCCTTTTTGGCAAATTTCGCTTTTTGCCTAAATCGCGCCCATTGCTCCTTTTTGCGGTTTTTGCTTTTGCCTTTCGCGCCAGCAAAAAATCGCACCCTTTTAGCTTTTTGCATATTTTGGGGTTTCTGCTTTTGCCTTTCAGGCCAGCCAAAAAAAATCGCGCCCTTCTCGCTTTTTGCGTATTTTGCCTTTATTCCGAGTCCAGCAAACTGAGTTGGTTCAATTCCAAATGAAAGCTTGCTTATATAACCATAACATATTTCTTAAATTTGATTGCTTGTTTTACATTAAACTACGCTTGATAAAATGGCGGACAAACTTTATCGTGAGTGAATGCCATTTATGATTTTTATTACAGGGCTCGAAATTGCGACCACT
>JAHPZR010050354.1:0-2500 GCA_019787425.1 Platygyra sinensis | reverse complement strand
ACTCTCCAGCGACAGGCCCCAGTGTTGCAAGTTCGATGTTTTAAGTAGTAGGTAGTTTGCAGTCTAAACAGAACGCAGGGTTGTTGGAAACAACAACAAGGATATTTATTCAGGATGAACGCAGTAATTCCACACAAGACTTCACAACAAGCACACGCTAGGCTTGTAACTATACTTCGACCTCCGTCTCTCTTGTATAAGCACGTTCTCTTGCCAGATATCCACGTAACCTCTCTGTTACACTTTAACAAACACGACCTCTGTCAACACTTTACACGCAACCTTCGTCACAGTTCAATAAACACTACTGACTCACGAGATAATTCTCTTTAAACACTCCTGGGAAAAAAAACCTCAAACACTCCTGGGCTATAAGCCATCTAAAAACTACACCGATGTACTTATATACTTTACAGCATAAGGCTCTACAACTTTCCGGATCTACTAAATGAAAGCAACATTACAATATTAAGCTATTTACAACATCAGATGTAAACGACTAAAATAAATTGCTTAGTCACCGTGATGCGACACTAATTAATATGCAAGAAGATTCAAGACTAAATTAGCATATTCGCGAATGTTCCAAGTCATACAACTTTCCGGATCTACTAAATGAAGCAACATTACAATATTAAGCTATTTACAACATCAGATGTAAACGACTAAAATAAATTGCTTAGTCACCGTGATGCGACACTAATTAATATGCAAGAAGATTCAAGACTAAATTAGCATATTCGCGAATGTTCCAAGTCATGCAACAATTTTTCGTAACGAGTCCATTTGTAAAATTACAAATTAAATCAGCCAGAACAGTCAAAATACGATATCTCCCCATAATAAGATGCATTTCACTATGGAATACCAGTGGAATAAATGTTATTCCACTGGTACCTATCATACCAATGGACAAGTAGAATACACCCCCACTCAGCCTGAAGCCAACAGATATATTCCTAAGTCCCAATAATGAGATGTATTTCACCAATGGAAAATGAATGGAATAATGTTATTCCATTGGTACCAATTGTACCAATTGACAAGTAGAATGGAATAAGTCCCTGTAATTAGATACAGTTCACCAATGGAAAACGAAAGGATCAAGTCCCATTCCATTGAAGTCTGTGTGTACTGGGCAACCCTCTGATCAGACGAACAACAACAACAACAACAACAAGTTTATTTCTCTCACTTTGCCTAGTTAAATAAATACATTATGAGAAATAAAAATCAAATAGGACAGCCACTGGCTGCCTAGAATAACTGAGAAGTTAATAATGATAGGCAGCCAGTTTATACATACTAGTTTAGGCCGGGACACACAATAGACAAACACAAAACAACACAAAACGTATAAGGGATATAATATATTAATTAAAAAGTTCATGAAAATTTAATTGGGAGCAGGGTATGAGGAAAAAAAGAAATGTCAAGAAGAACAGCAAATAACCCCTAGTATCTTTCAAAATATTGGTCCTTCAATCGTTTTTTGAAGACTGATATAGACGATGATAATTTTACATTATCATCAAGGGTATTCCAGACAGATGGACCTTGAAAATGGATATTAAATTTGCCATAACTAGTTTTAGCATAACAAAGGTAGTCATTCATTCATTCATTCATTTTTTTAAATTTCCCATTTATATTGAATATTTTACAGTTCTTTATAAGATTGAACAGAAAAGAAAAATTAAATGGCGAGGAGACCTGAAGGAAACCACGGGGCTTATACTAAGGTCAGGTCTCCTCACTTAAAAAACAGGTCTTAATATAAATAATTACAATATGGACTTAATATATCGAGATTCACACACGAACACACACACACATACATACTTAATAAATAATCTAATTTTAGCCATGCAAAATAACGCTAATACGTCATCTGTCCTTTACAACAAGTCTGTCCAACACGAAATATGCCGTCTTTCCAGCTCTCTTGGCCTCCTTGAATTTATCAAGATGCTCTTTCTGCTTTTCCAGAGTCTCGTTTGCGAGGTCTTAATAGTAGGAGTGTTTTGCTGCTAATCTAGTAGAGAACTTGATTTGCCCATTGACAGTTCTACCTTCTGCACTTGCGTTCTTTGTTACATACAGAACAAGGACAAAAGATTCTAGATCTTTGTCACAAATCGCATTCAGCAATACTGGACCAGTCCACAGCAACCAATGGCGATATGTGAAGACATCGCTAAATCCAGTTGACAAAGCATCCAGAGGGATGACAGTTGATGCCCTACTAAGGAATGATCACTGGTCATAGGGAAACCCCTTTTTAAAGCAACCTAAGGAGACCTGGCTGCAAAGAACCGCTATATCAGCGAGATCTCTGACAGCGACCCAGAAGGCAAATGATCAAAGCAACCACATTAATGAGGAATTACAGAAGTTTTCCTCATGGACCTGTCTGAAGAAAGTTATGGCCTGGGTGTTATGCTACAAGCAAAACTTAAACAACGCAAAGTCAGCGCTGCCAGGCAAAGAAAGTTATCAG
>JAHPZR010050352.1:5000-13612 GCA_019787425.1 Platygyra sinensis | reverse complement strand
CTTCTTCTTTCTAATTGCTTAAATTGGAAAATTTACTGCGATGATCACTCTTCACATTCATCTACAACCGCAGTACAAATATGGATTATTTCATATATACTTCACATCACTTCACTGCACGGGAAAATATGAACTCAATAAATTGACCTCGCTCCCAATGTGTGGCTTCATAGCTCAGTTGGTAGAGCTTCGCACCGGTATCGCGGAGGTCACGGGTTCGAATCCCGTTGAAGCCCTCATTTTTTTCAGGCTTCTTCTTTCCAATTGCTTAAATTGGAAAATTTACTGCGATGATCACTCTTCACATTCAGTTGCTATTCTTATTCAATGAGATGCAAATGACTGGGCCGGGTATTCTGCAATGTGCTAGATTGCAGAATACCCGGCCCACTTTTTGGAATTCTTAAATGCTGCTACCGCAGTCCCGCAGTCGACATAATTTACATAATAAACCGTATATAAAAAAACACGAATATACCTCCTTCTTTCATCCACTGCGGGACTGCGGACCGCGGTAGCTCTTAAGTTTAACTCTTATTTTAATATTGGGGAGCTTTAGTTCAGAGGACGAGGACGACTACGAGTACGAGTTTTCTGTTCTGAGCACGCGCACTTCGAAAAATTTCGGCCTCCAAATCTTATGCGCATGCTCAGTACGGAAAACTCGTACTCGTAGTCGTCCTCGTCCTCCGATCTAAAGGTCCCTATTTATTCATCGACTCCGGGACTGCGGACCACGGTAGGACTTCAGTTTAACACTTAGTTTAATACTTATTTATCGACTGCGAGACTGCGGACCGCGGTAGCACTTCAGTTTAACACTTAGTTTAATACTCATTCATCGACTACGGGACTGCGGACCGTGGTAGCAGTAATTTATTATTCTTTTATTATTCTTTTACTGCGGTACCACGGTAGTATTAGAGTCGAAGACCACTAATTGGGCCGCGTATTCTGCAATCGCACGCTGACAAATGAACAGGCTCCCGAAAGGATCTCTGTAAATTAAACTTAGTAGTTCATACAAAACACTGGAAAGGTGCATTTTGCATAGACTGCGAAGCTAAATTAACAGAGGCAAAACAAGCGAGATAAGTCAAGCCTGAAGTCACGTGTTCCTTAATCTATACTTCACAAATCTGAGCTCGTCGATGATGTGATCAGCGGCACGGGTAGACCGCAATAAAATAGGATTTTCAGGTTTTTAAAACTTTACAAAAAAAGTCGCTTTTTATCGTAATCGAAATTTTTTTTTTTCGCCAAAGTTCATTGCATGGAATATAGGATCGGATGGGAAAATAAAAATTTGGACGGTATGGGCACTTTAAGTTCCCTAAGCAAACCACGCCGGCAACGCCAACGGGAAAGCGACCAAACAAAAGGTATAATGAGCAGAACAACAGCTGTGCACGTGCGTTATAAATCTTAGTACATTTCGTTGCCGCTCTCTGCAAAGCAACAACGTGAAATGATCAAGTTTTGCTTATTTTGGAGAACCTAGGCCATGACGGCGAATATTTTGAATTTCCTTATGGAACTGATCGCTATTATTACATCTTTAGTTTTAACAGGTTTTTAGACAGATTTGAGATCTGAACGGGTTTAGTTACTTACGAAATTCGAGAGTAAAATGTAAATCTATTTTTTCCTAGGCGTCGCCTCCGCCATCGCCGTGGTCGGTTCTTAAGTTCCCTAATATTAATCACCCTACTACATCAACAGCAATAATTAAACATTGTATCAGTAATCTACTGCCGTCGCTCAAAACCGGTCCAACAAAGAAGTCAAATTTTAAAATAGTAAAACTTCAATACGCACGATGTTTTCCTCAACAGTTACAGTTTGCAGGCTACTCCATTTAATATTTCACGAAGGAAGATACAGTTCTAGTTCTCGCTTCAGGTGTCAGAACAGCCAATAAATACACTGAAAGAAAAAATTGTCTCGACAAAGCACGGTTTTTAATACCTGGTCTTAAACTATCAAGCCTCATTTGTTCTAACTGAAGCGTCATCCGATAACCCTTCGCTGTCTTTCTTCAGACTCCCTTCGAGCCTCTTGTAACTCTCTTTGCAATCTCTTAATAATCCCTTCCATAATTTTTTGAACGTTATCTGGCTGGATCAGCTCGAACGTCTCATCCTTTTTTTAACCCGTCTAGACTGAGACGATGAGCTTGGTTCACACTCGCTAGTTTCAACTTCTCTAGCTCATAAGTCTGTGCAAATACCAAATCTACAAGGATGCTTTCTTTCGCCTTGATTCTCAACATTTGGGCCATGAAATGGTCACACCTCGCAACAATAGCTGCCATTTGATATTCATGAGCGAGCTTCATCAGAAAGTAACAGCTCTCCTTCGTTATTGCTTTTCCTGTCGCAGAAGGATACATCAACACAAGCAGTTCTCTCATTTCGCTCGCTTTCAGGCCTGGGAGTGGAATTTCGTTCTTGCTCATCTCTTGAAATTGTGATGTAAACATCTTCTCACATACGGGCGACCAATTTGCAAGCATTGTTTTGTGAACACGAAATCTTTCTTCTTCCACAACGAGAACAATATCGCTGAGTTTCCACGGCTGTGAGAAATCAGGTGATGCGACTCTACTTTTTAAAGCAATCTGAGAGAGCACTGAGTTGCAGTAAGCGAGTAAAAAAAGCAGAAAATAGACAGAACACTGACAGTCAAACTAAGTGAAGCGTATACCCCTCAAGATTACACTAATGAATTGATTATTTGAATCTTGAACCCGCTAGTCGTTTCAGGAATGCAACAAAGAATTGATTATTTGAATGTTGAACTCGCTAGTTATTGCCAAAACCAATATTAAATTGATTTTTTTAACATTAAACCCATTAACTGTATTCTTGGAACGACTAGTGGGTTCAGTTTTGCAATAATCAATTCATTATTGCATTCTTGAAACGACTAGCGGGTTCAATATTCAAATAATCAATTCATTAATGCAATTTTGAGGGGTACACTTCATTTGGTTTGACTGGAAATCCTGAGTTTCTACGGACAATTCTATATCTTTTTAGTAGAATTCTACTAGTACACTAATGCAAATGCTGTAATCTGATTGGCTGAGCCATTGCACACTATCAGCCATTAGTGTGCAGAAGCTGGAACTCGTCTACGAAATGGCGACGTTTTTTCGTTTTGCGAAAGTTTTGGAGGAAAATTTTGATGAAAACGGATAATTAAAATCCTGGGAAGACTAAACGAAGGGCATTTACGGTTTCTTGACTTAAAAAAGTTAAAATTATTGAAAAATGTTGCGCGCGCGTACACGACTTTTATTATAATTGCCGACTCAATCCAGGCGATCTTTTTAAGGTCCAAAGTTTACTGAAAAATACGTCCAGAAATAATTGGAAACCGTTATTTGAATTAAATTTTTGGAAGAATTCTACTAAAACAATTAGATTATTCGCTCTCGATTTCTATGAGGTGATAGTTGATTCGGCCTTCGGCCTCATCAACTAACCTGCTTTTCCAATAGTCACCGGCGCAACGCTACTTCCCGGTGAGTGTCCATGGGAAGAAGCTTCGCATTGCTGTCCATAGGTCCTCTCTGCTGCTGAAACATTTTCTGTGTGAAGCTCATTATCAGGAAGTGACTCCGGTGCCTTCTTTACTGATTGAAGATGCTTTGAAACCTCGCTAAGACCTGGACAGGTTGTAGAATGCCTACACAATGTCCATCTGTGTCTTGTTCAAAAGTAGACAAATGCCTATCTAAGTTAGTGATACCTAAATCATCAGTAAAATTTTCTATTTTTTTTCGGAAGCTTGTTTTGTCATATGTTTGGCAATTTCAAGCAAGTCTTGCAAAAAGTTCTCTCTGATATCCTTTATCCCCTTTTGCATGAACTATAGTCTTTTCAGCTCCCCTTCTAGTCGGCGAACGATTCCCTCCGCAATCTTCTTGTAAATGTTTGGCTCAATTTGATCACACATCTCGTGGCAGTTAAGTTCCTTCAAGCTAAGTTCACTGGCTTCTGTTTCACAAATTGAGGTTAGTTGTTCATGCGTCTGTCTGGTTATTGATCCGGAATTTCGTCAAAAAATTGTCAAAGTAACTGTGAATCCAGGCGGCGATAGCCGAGTGGATCCGCTGCTTTGACGATGTTATGACGAAATTCATTGTCAATAACAGGACAGATGCATGGAAAATGTACATAAATTTGTTTTTTTAAAGAACAAATTGTCAAATTGTCCGCTCTCGTTCGTTGACGGGTCGCATAAATTATAAATTCATGTGTTTGTCCGCTTATTGACAATAAAAATTAGCCAATAAGCGCGAGAATTTCTGCAGATATCGCAAACAATACTATTCACCACAAGCTTCTCCATCTTATAGGTCTCTACAAAGGTCAGTTCATTTAAGATGTCTTTACCCTTTCCCATCTTGCCGACCAAGAAATCCTCGCACAATGGCGTCAGTTTGATATTCTAGGGCAAGTTTCGCCAAGAAGTAACAGTTGTCATGAGTGACTCTAACCCACGGCTTTCCGGTCACGCTTGGATAAATCATCAGAAGAAGTTCTTTGGTTTCATTCGCTTTTTTACCCGGTAGACGTATTTCCTCTTTGGTCTTTTATTGAAACCCTGCAGTAAACATCTTTTCGAATACGGGCGACCAAAGTACTTGAATGTTGTTATGAACATAGACTCTCTGGTCTTCGGCAATAAGAACGATGTCGCTGAATTTCCAGGGTTCTGAGAAATCTGGTGGATCAGCAAAAACGTTATCTGTAGTGGCCATACTGTCGTCTTGAACACCGACACAACTGAAGAATACGAAAGTGTATAGAAATGGCGGCTATCGACCGACACCCTCGGGTTGGCCGGACTTTCTGAGAGCTTCCTCAAGAGTCACGCTACACCAAAAACAGCACCCGTTATGTTCAATGTCTTCATTTCAGTTGTCGGTAGAGTCATGATTAGCCTCTTCCAGGCGTTCAGTTAGTCATTTTCTGCGCTGCGCCCTGACTAACTGAACGCCTGCATGGAAGAGGCTAAGTTATGATCAACATGCTAATTTGCTCATACGTGCGGAAATGGGATTAAAGAGATACCTGATGAGGTGGAAGGTGTAACCAAATGGTCCGAACAAAAATAGCATCCCGCTTCCGCATCAACCTCGTTCCTATGGCCTTTACCCATGAAAACGAGGTTGGATTCCATGCATACACACTGGCCAAAACTTCGAAATATCTTTTTAGTAAGTGTTCTTTCATTTTGGTTGTCCAGGTTTGTATGGCACTCTTGCCACTGTTAAAATTTAAAGTGGCTGAAGCGCACGAAGATTTGGAAAATTCTTTCTATCTTTACAAGACTGCGTAACGCGAGTAGAGTACAGGTTGTGAAAATCCTAAGTTTGTGGAGTATCTACACGGTCGTTTGGAGGGGCACGTTCAAATCGTGTTCGCCATTTCTTTGGTTCTGGCTAGTTTGCAAGGCCTGGAGGCGTTGAAGGACATGATTGAAAATCTCCTTGAATATCTTCGGAGACTGCTTTAAGATTTAAAGGACAAAATCGCAAGTTCACGTGTGGACTCATGCACTGTGTTTCGGCGGGAGCCGTCTCAAACCCTAAGTTCTGGTGGACGCCTTAGGCCCAGTTTGCAGAGTATGGCAGAACTCGAGGAGATCTCGCGCGTGCAGAACCATTTTTCGCCTCGTGCACCGAGTGCAATGCGACCGAAAACTCACGCGTGCAACCCAGCCTGCATGGTGATGCTGTGCCGGTTGCAGTACTGTGCGCCGTTGACTCGCTAAGCGCTGAGATTAAAATGAATCTAGCAATAAACTAAATTTACCTTACTCAAAGAAGTCTTCAAAAGATTCGAACACCTTTTCATGCAACCAATTTTATCAGAGAGTGCTAACCATAATAAATTTCTTGAGGATTTGTGGGAAAGTTGGTAAATTTTTTCAAGTCTCATCCATCCATGCCATCCGTAGCGACAGGCGACAGGAAACAAATTCAGTGCATTCAAAGAGTCTTTAATAACAAAATTAGACAATTAGTTTTGGAGTTCAATTGATGCGAAGACACTTTCTGGCTTTTTATAAAGTTACCAAATAGCGTGACAATGCCCCTTTAAAAGGATTCATTTCTCCATTTCATCCCGAAACTAAGAAAGCAATTCTCCTTACTTTTACACCCACTTCGTTTTGGCGCGAAAACAACGCTGCCCACAAAAATTTCTCGTCCAGCTTCTCAGATTTGTCTCGATCGACAAACCAAAAACTTCTCGACCTCTAAAAACACTCTTGATCGGCCAAAACCTTTTCCACCCAGAAAAACTATTCTCGACCGCCCAAAAAAAAAATTATCGACCGGTAAAATAATTCTCGACCGGCCAAAAATTCTCGACCGACAAGAAAGTTTCTCGACCGGTGAAAAATATTCTCGACCGGCCAATAAATTCTCGACCGACAAAAAATTTCTCGACCGGTGAAAAAATACTCGATTGGCCAAAAAATTTCTCGACCCACAAGAACAAATCTCGAAAGATCAATAGCAATTCTGAAGGGGTGGATTTGCGTCTCGCTTGTTACCCTAGAAACTTGATCTTAAAAATAATCTCGACCGCTTTTGTCCACTACGGCTTTCCATTCCTGGACCGACCTTAAGCCGACCAATAACGTGTTTATCTTTTTTTCCTGCGGTAAATTGGCTTACAAGTGGGTTTGTTTACGCAATTTTGTCATTGAATTGGCTTACGCGCCGTTTCCAAACCATCGCAAAAATCTAACGAACGAACAAGCGAGAAACTCGAGATGCTAGACAAAGAAAGATGCATTAAAGAGCAGATTTATTTCGAAATACTTCATGTTAGTTGCATTTAAGTCACCAGTTAAGTTCTCTAAGTGTTTTCTTAGTGTGAAATTTCGTACAAAGTTTGAAGTTGTGAAACAAAAAAAAAAACAAAAGAAATTCTGTCAGTCGTTGCGAATCTCCCGAAATCAGACTTTTCTACCGTAAATTGAATGGCATTTAGCGAGGAAATTCGTCAAATGTACTCCACAGAAATTTTCTCAACAACGACCAGAGAGATCAACTCTCGACTGAAATTGATTCAGATTTGCTTAATTGTACGGAGAGAGACACACAGAATTACGCGCCATTACAGCGCCGAGCTGTAAAGGCGGCGAAATACCAGATACAAAAACCCTCAACTTGTCGCGCAACATTGTTTCGTTGCAAGTTTTCGTCGATGTTTCCCGTTTTTCACCTTGCGTGATCAACTTGTCGCGCAACAAAAACATTTGTTGCGGGTTGAAAGAAGTTGTTGCGAAAAGTAGAGCGCGGGTCTACTTTGAGCAACAAATTTTGGCCTTGTTGCTCGTTTTTCATCAAACTCAACTTGTCGCGCAACAAATCTGCTCGTGCCCTAGCAAATCAACCAATCAGCGCGCCGCATTTCTTCAACCCACAACAAATGTTTTTGTTGCCGGTCAAGTTGATCACGCAAGGTGAAAAACGGGAAACATCGACGAAAACTTGCAACGAAACAATGTTGCGCGACAAGTTGAGGGTTTTTGTATCTCGTATTTCGCCCGCCTTAAACAGCCACACAATTTCAAACTCCCACAACTTCAGAAATCTTCATTGAATTTACTTACGGTAACTTTCCTTGCCATCTAAAGGTGAATAGAATAAACTTGCGTTGATTTCATCGTCTTTTGAAGTGTAAAAAGGGCGAAAGATTGACGATAACCGCGAATTCATTCACGGAAATAGATCAACTCGACGGATTCCCCCCGCTTTGGCGGTCCGTGTATGAGAAAAATTCCGCCCGCCCCAGGAACCAATCAGATTACAGGATTTGTTGGAGTCCGCCCGCTCACGAGCCGAAAAAAAAGAGATAAATTCCTATAATGTGTAACCAGTCCTTGCTAATTTGCGTCTATTATTCAACTTGTAGCTGATTGGACCTTCTACAGCTATAGAATCCGGTCATTCTGTTTGTCACGGTGGTCCTTGCAAAAACTTAGCGTCTTTAATTTTCCCGATCAGCCGTTTTGGTCATATTTGCACAAAGGCAAGGTTAAGGAATATTGCAAAGAGTTTTGCACTCATTGAGCTTCCACTGCCAATAGACTTCGTTAAATACAAAACCCAGCCTGAATGGTTAGGAATATTGATAAATTGGTGAATGAATACAAATTGGTGAATTTCTGAAATTTGATGAGAAAACAGGGAAAATGCAGAATTATGTCAAAAAATTGATTTTTGGCTAAACCTACAGGAATCTAGCGGTTGCCATGCATAGAAAAAGAAAAGAAAAAAATGATGGACACACAACTGACATCAGCCCCTTGAAGCAAATCGTCTTACAAAATTAGGTTCCACTCCCCTAAGCAATATTCCTGAAAAACTGTTACTGACATCAACTTAGAATTAACATTGTTAACTGTACTGATGCTATAATTAACAATTATTCCACGAGCGCGCGTTGGATATGAGATGATAGATAGCCATCGCGGCGCGTAGCGCCGAGTTGGCTATAATCATCTCATATCCAACAAGCGCGAGTGGAATAATTGTTCTATTAAAAACGCCATTTTTGTAGATCATGGTATAATGGCTCATA
>JAHPZR010050350.1:2500-14739 GCA_019787425.1 Platygyra sinensis | reverse complement strand
GGAATGAATGGAGATGAACAGGCCATAGAGGCATTTCATTTAACGAATGTGGTCAATGTCGATGACCAGGCAATTGAATCTTTAACAAAAGATTGACTCGAGTGAATATTCACCCTCGGCGCAAAAGCTGCAATGGCAGGAAAATGTCTTAGATATGACCTTTTGAAACACTCCACACTGCATGTTATGGATATGACACAGTTTCTCGCTAAAGAAAACCTCAAGTGTTCATTACAACATGGTATAAACAAAGATGATGTCTTCAAACGAATGGGTGTAGTCTGTAAAGAGAGAGGCGACTGGCTTCGATCACTCGGAGAAAGAGAAAATGAATCTGTCATAACAAACACTGCTTGGCTATCCGAGACAATAGCCTATGCATGCCAAGGAGACGAAGACTTGCAGGAGATTCTGAACCTCAGTAGACTTCCCAGCTTGAAACAAAGTCCGCTAAAATCTACACCAGGCTACCTTTCGCTGTGTGCCGATTTCAAGAGAGCAACAGAAATAGCAGCTTTTGGCAGACATTCCACGGATACCACTCTGAGAATTATCAACTCGTTGGGCATGAGTATTGTGGATTACATGATAAGGAAAGCTTATCCTAATCGCAATAGAGTAGTAGCTGAGATTAATGGACAAGACGTCAGCTCCGCAGTGTATGAGGAGCTATGCTGTGTTTCAAAATGGCTAGAAAAAGTGCAATCTTTGCGCTCGCAGGTAGAGCGTGCATCCGACGAGCCTTTTGGAGAGACAGTTCAAGATCCCACCTACATTCCTGAAGAAAGTGATGGCAGTGAGACAGGGGAAGAAGGTGATGAGTATGAGAAAACTGGGCCATCAACATGAGCCAAGCAACCTGGAAAGCCAAATTCTATTAAGTTGAATTTCAGCAGAAAATCAAAGAAACGACCGAAAGCTGAGACAACAGAGGCGAGCGATACTGCATCCTCACCTTCCAAGAAAAAAAAGATGACTTCTCAGTCAGTCATGGAGCCTCAAACATACTGATGCTACTTCCACATCACACACTACACCAGCGACTCAATCTAAACGCAGGAGTCACCATAAGAAATCCAAATGTCCCTATTGTTCAAAAGAAGTGTTTGATCTCAAGCGGCATCCTCGAATGCACACCAAGAATGATGAGATCAAGGAGATGGATGTGGAAAGATCATTCCACATAGCTGTTAAATCTACTAGAAGGAGAGGGTCACAAAGGCCAGGTAAAAGACGAGGTATTCCATTGAAGTAGTGCCCTGTACCAGATTGTTCTTTTGTGACGGCCCATATGCGACAGCATCTGGCCAACAAACATCGCATTAAGGCTGGAGCCTACTTTGAAGGTCTTATTAAAGTGGCTAGATTATATGCTGGAAAGTCCGAGTTGGAGGATCTGCCCCGAGTCAAACCTAAGAAAGAGCCTGAAGGATCCCTAACCACATCAGAGACCACTGTAAACAGGCAAGATTCTTACACAGAGCAAGACCAAGTTATGAACGTAGAGCCAGAAGAAGGTCAAGACTTACAATCCAGTCAACCACCCTCAGACCCCAAAGACAATGATCATGACGAGGACTACAAAGAATTTCAACTGCAAGAGTAGAGTATTTTATATCAGCGACTCCCAAGAACGCTCTTCACAAGTGGTTGATCCTGTTCTACAAATGGCTCAACACTGCTGATGCAGGGAGGAAAAAGAACAGAAACAGGCTGCAACATGCCTCGCATAGTAGGATCGTGCTAGAGGACCTGCAGGCTGGCAGTGATGGCATTGACATCCTATCTCAAGACGAAGGCCAAATTGTCTGGACTGACTGGGTTGATGTTAAACTTCTAGAGCGTAAATCATGCACCATTAATGGCTATTTGGGAACGTATGGGAAATTCCTGCAATTTGTGGTTGAGGAGCAAGTCCGTGTCACAGATTTCCCTCATGTGGAAGATGACGCAAAAAGAATCTTTAGAAACATGGTATCAAAGCTCACAGGTTGGCGGAAAACAGTGGATCTCAAAGGAAAGGTGGAAACTAATCAAAGGCGCATGGATGAATGCACATATCGACTCACAACGAAAGATGTAAAGGTGTTCCTTTCGTGCCCCACTGTTCTCAGTGCGAAAAAAATATTTGACAAGGCCAAGTCAATTCTCACCATCCATAAAATGTGCGAGGCCAGGGACTCCCTAATCATGCTGGCTAGCCTCAAGACAGGTACTCGCCCTGGTGCCTTCGAGAATTTGAAACTGCAAGAGTATTTGAATGCCAACACTGATCCCACAACAAATCACAGTGCTACTGGTTCCGCAGCACAAGAGACAAAACGATGGGCCAGCACCATTATCTTTGGATGATGAATTACAAGAGCTCTTCAACATCTATATTCATGAAATACATTTGCAGTTTCCATTGCCAAGAGGCGCAACCATTTTTCTGCGCAACGATGGAACTTCCTTCCAACACAGCTGCATCTCAAAATGTCTTCTCAAATATCCGCAAGTGGATCGTAACAGCATGCTATGAAAAGAAAAGGGACAGTTTAAACATTGATGAAGAAGTGCTGAGGCGTGCCATGTGTCATTCTGATAGAGTGGCCAAAAAGTGCTATCTCAGAGAGGATATGACCACCACCGCAGCATCTGCCATGGACATCATATCCATGTGCACCTTGAACAAAAAAAAAACTACCACCCTGACCCAAACTGAGATCTGTTGAATGTGCAGTAAACCCATCATCCAATGGTCAGTCGTCTAATGCTAAAGAGTCAATGTTACAATTTGCTGATCACAACATCCAAACACGGGAGGTCATCTCCAGCCCAAACGAAGTGAATCCATCATGCAATGGTCAGTCGTCTAATGCTAACGAGTCAATGTTACAACTTGCTGATGACAACATCCAAACATGTGAGGTCACCTCCAGCCCAAATGCAGTGAATCCATCATCCAATCTTCAGTCGTTTAATGCTAACAAGTCAATGTTACACTTTGCTGATGACAACATCCAAACAGTTTAGGTCATCTCTGGCCCAAAAGCAGTGAATGTGGCTGAAAAAGAATTGCCAGCGAGTCTTGGAGGTAAGTCTCCAGGAGAGAGAAAACTCTCCAGAAAAAAGGAAGTTGCCATTTTAAATGTTTAGGATCACCTTATCAAGTCCAGTGACCAGATAGTTACTGATCATGTCAGATCTTTAATGAAGCATGATCCAAGCCTTCGTGTTCTTGTGCCCATTCCAGGCATGGTGAAGAAAGTTGTGGACTGAGTCTGTTATCTTCAACACAAGAAAGGCCAAACAGAACCAGCCATGAGACCAGGTGGCCTTCCAGAGACCCAGGTTGAGGAAGAAACCCAGAACTGGCTACGGTCAGCAGACTCTTTGAGCTCTGCTTCTTCTACATGAATGTTGCGGTCTAGTGAAGAGCACGCGATGATCTTGAAGCACTTTGGGAATCTTGAAAAAAATCCTACTAAAATAGAGATGCAGGAGGCATTTAACACCATTGACGAGCTTGCACCAGTTTTGAAAGTTAAGGGCTTCCGACGCAGCGTTGACAAGGTGAGGAACACCCGCAGAAGTCTAAAGAAAAAGAAAGCAGCGTCAAATTAGCTCGTTGCTCTGGTTGCATTTTTTTCTTCTGTTGGGTTGAGCATCTCCGGTTAAAGTTTGCATTAAGGATGAAGGAGATGCTCATTGCCATGACCGTTGTGAAAAAAACAAGTTGAAATTCAAGAGTTGACATTAAAAAGTTGAAATTACCAATACAAGTAGGTTTGGTGGGTTGAGCATCTCTGGATAAAGTTTGCCTCTTCGAGGACGAAAGAGCTGCCCATTGCCAGGACCATTGTGTTTCCTGGAAAAAGAAAAAAGAAGAAAAAAGTTGAAATTAGTAATATAGTTCAGCCAAACTCAATGTCTGTAACATATCATTGTAAATAGAATTGTGCCATACACAAATCAAAATTAATTCTCATTTATTGTACATAGAAATTGTATATAAAATTGTAAATATTTTAATTGTAGATAGATCATTGTATATATGGTAAACAGTTCCAGGTGACATGAGTCCAGCTGGTGACTGGATGACACCCTCCAGGGACTGATCAGTTTGTCAGGGATTCAACACAAGCTGGGGTACCAACCCTCAGGGCATGCCCCACAAACACGCTCAGTCTCTGGGTAGTACTCTTGCCGTTTGATACCGCAAGGGGGGGGACTGGGAAACAAAAGTGATAATATGTTTTCTTTCTGCAGGCCAAGAACTGTACGAAAAACCACAAAATGGGTGATGAGCCCCTCCAGTTTTGTGCCAGCCTGTGCTCTGCCTCTCAAGTTTCAACTTTAACCGCAAAATCGGCAAGAACTTCATCCTAGCCCACATATAGAGCACACTCCCCATGCTGTCTTATCCATATATCCATATATGGAATGTCTTATCCATATATGGATATGTGGGCTACCATGAACTTACTCCTGACCTTAATAACTCTGCAAGGATTTTATCAATTGAAACAAAATTTGGAATGCACATGGCCTATGTCAAGGGCTATTAGACGCGTTAAATAGCTGGCCAAATGGTTAAGACTTTGAAAAATGATTAACATGTAAAGTTTCAACACAAATTACATCATAACTGATAAACGAAGGAACCGATTTCAAAAAAATCAACACCAAATGATTTCTCACAACGTGAACAAGTATAACATAACATCAAAACATCAATAAAATGTCCTAAAGTCCTAATGACGAGGTCCTAAAATAACATAATGGTCAAGAGAGCACCCTTACACTTTGACAAAAGATTGTATTCCACGGGAAGAAAATGTTCAAGGCAGCTGCCTGAACACCCTAGACAACTCCTCCGATAGTTTGATTCCTTTTGCTCAGTGCTTTAAGGGCGACAAATAACAAAAATCAAGGAGCTCAAAAATGTGTACTCACTAGTTCAAAGCTCTTGGGAAAGGGGACGTCACGTAGTATGCACTGGAATTTCCTTTGTGACAGGTCAGGTCAAAGTCATACTTTCGATGTGCATATACAATTCTAAGGGAGCTAGGAAACCTGCAGACAACAAATAAAGATGCAGACACTATTATTGCCTGCTTCAGTGTGTATTTTATAAAAAAGATGCCAACTTCCGGGAAGTTATTGGTTTGTACCTAAAATTATGGCATGTAACATAGTGGTGCTGAGATGTGAAATGGTAGATTACGCCATCTCCGCCCCCTACATCCTGGGCTTGAGACCTACGTGGGGCAATCTTTTTTCCCTCGCAAAATAACTATTTTTGAAATATGTGGCAAGTGGCACATGAAAAAAATAACCCAAAAGAAAGCAAAAAAGAAATAAAGTTAGATAAAAACATTTTTTGCAAAGGGGAAGCATGGGCAGTTTGGTCAAAGTGTCTAAAAGACTTTCTTTTACTTAGTTTATCGCAAAAATAGTTCTTTTAGCTATAAACTAAGTAAAAAGTCTTTTAGACACTGAAAATTATTACCAAAATGGACATACAGAAAAGTTCAGAAAAGCTTACCAAGGGTCATTTACAACTAACGAAGCAAATGAAAGTCTTTGAGACACCTTCGAATGTTTACAATATTTTATTTGGAGTAACGTTTATTGAACACCAGCTCACATATAGAAGTAAAAATTAAATGCAGAACACTCTATGTTTCCTTAAAAAAAACATATTGAGCGTGTTTCACATCATAGCAAAACAAATTTTACCTCATTGAAGGATAAAGTATATAACAAAAGGTGATACTTATAGTTGACATAGTGAAATTCCGTGTAAAACAAGGAGATTCTCTTCTCTTAACCACTCCACTGTCCAGCTGGTCGCTGGGACATAAGGCGGATGTTGTATGAAAACACCGCTGAGTTTTTATTGTGTTAAGAAGAGCCTTACATGTCTTTTTATTAAGGAAAAAATAGTTTAAGTGAAATGAACTTAATGAACACATTCTCCCTAACACAGTCATATCATAAATGAGGTGAAATTCATATCGATCCAAATTAAGCTTTACAATGACTGCACGTATACATCGCCTTATTTGGTTTTTTTATTTATAACAACACTTAAGCCGGACTGTAATTAACAGAATGAATTCTTTCACAGCTCATAATGGCACGCAGCTTTTTACACACCACAACTGAGACTCCTTTACAAAAAATTCCCTCACCTGCCCCCCTCCCCCTGTGGGTATTTTTTGTGGCACCCCTTCTGAAATGATTAGTTTTACCCTAATATACATTTGTGCCAAATTTGGTGCTTTTATGTGTCTTGTCGCGATTTTCGTAATTTTCCGACCTTATAGACCGGACTGCATGTCAGTCTTGTAAGTTTTGGTCAGCTTGAATAACTTTCAATAATTTATGCAAAATTATTCCCAAACATGATTATCAACAGTAAATCACAGACGTCCCTCTCCGATTTTTTCTGAGGGGAGGGATGGCTGTACACAGGCTATCGAAAGAAAGGCTAAAGGATGACTTGGCAAGCCACCCAGATGGTTATGAAGACACCATTAGAATCAAAAGTTCTTGGGATGGGGCAACAATAACCCAAAATTCTAGCGTCATATTGAGCTTTGACCTCCTGGACTTGGGAGATGATGTAATGGCAGCCAAGGGTACCCATACCATAGCTGTTGTTAAGGGCAAAGAGAATTACAAAACATTACAAGAGTCCTTTGCAGATGTCTTCAATGAAATCAACAGGCTAAATAGTGAAAAGAAAATTGAAGTTAATGATAGTGTGGTCAAGTTAGAGTTTTTTTCTCAGGGGTGATTAAGAGACATCTGAGCTGGCAAAGAAAAAAGGGAAACAAAATTACTATTGCGAACACACACCGCTAGTTACAATACAACTCGATCATGTTTTTCTTGATGAACTGCATCTTTTACTCAGGATTCTTGATGTGCTAATTGAAACTTTAATACCGGATGCATTACAGCAGGACCAAAAGGAAAATCTAAATAAGAGAAAAGGCCAGCAAAAAAATACCCACCTTACCAATATACAGACAAACATTGGATCATGAAGTATCTCATTTGACATATGGGAGAAAACTAAGGCTGATGGGAAAGGGTCTGACCAATATGATTTTGCTAGTCTTCTGCGCTCAGACAAAGAGGAAAAATTGATGGAACCTCCAGGCAAACTCAATGGTGTCATCCAATCTGACACTGTGGAAGTAATTAAAAATCTATGGGAAAAATTTGGGGAAATATACAGTACTCTAACCTGTACTGAACTTTCCACAGAAATTAGAAATGATTACCTTTCCAAAGCAAAGGAATGGGTAAATTTGTTGATTTCACTACGAGATAAAAGGGTGGGGTACAAAAGAGAAAATGTGACACCTTACATACATGCATGGTTCATCACATTCCCTGGTTCCCAGAAGATTATCAAACCATGAGACTCTTTACAGGACAAGGTGTAGAAAAAAAAAAGATGATAAGGCTAGAGCTATTGTTCTTAGGAAATCAAACAACTGGGATGCTCCCATGGATATTTTAAGGCTTGAATCAAGGCAGTGGGAGCTGCGAGGAAGTGAGCACTCAAAGAGATCCTACACTAAGAGAAATTCCACATACTGAGAGGAAGATCTACAGGAAACAAGACAACAAAAGACAAAAAAACTAGATCAAAGGATAATATCATTAGTTAATTACAGCTTACATAACTTAAAAAAATCTCAATTAAAAATAAGTACATGTACATGTACATGTAGATTAGCTAGCATATACTTATGATTTTAACAACAGAGTTGATAATAGAGACCTTAAGCACCACCACGGGAGCCACGACGACGGCATACTGGAAGCACGTTTTCTGTTCCGGTCATGTGCAGAAACTAAATAACTGATTGCAATCTGCTGTCGTCAGCACGTTGACGATGCCACATTCACTGTTTTGGTGTAGTGTCGACAATGTTGTAGTTCATTGCAAAGTTTTTAGTCCTTTTCTTTGATTTATCGTTTTTTTTCTTACGACACATAAAGAAGTACCGTAAACGTCCATGTATAAGCCGCATCCGTAGATAAGCTGCACTCCCAATTTGGAAGGGCAGATTTTGGAAAAAATAAAAACAATAAAGTTTTAAATGCCAGCAGAGTTGTATTTGCTATGAGCAAACAAGGACAAACAATCAAGGTTTCGAAACACTGACGCAGAAATTGCCGCCATCTTTCACATTTATCAAATCTAAAGAAAGTGAAATTTCATTTGCTGTTAAACAGTACCTTCTTTTCCGTTTGAATTTATGACATCTTAACCTTAAAATGCTCTTTTTACCCAATTTTTCAAGATTATCACTTCAAAACATGCCATAAACTTTAACATTGCAACAAAACAAACAAGTGCTTAGTAGCCAAGCTTTCGATGTGGGGAGGAGTCTGGGACAGGGCCTGGGTCGAGCAAAAAAGCATCGCAGTTCAAACAAGGAGAACTCTACTTTTGACTCGGTTCAGGGATATCACGTCTATAAAGTTGTTTGAAAACCTGCAATAGGCGAAAAACTTTAGGCAGATCAGGAGCTTGACAACAAAGTCAACAAATTTGCCGGGAAAGTGGTCAAAAACAACAAAATAGTCGGCCATTTCCCTCGTGAGTACTCGCGAATTTTGTGGTCTGTTTTTATCGCATGTGGCGGAAAGATATGCGTGGAATTGACTGGCCGTAGACGTCACTGAAAACGGCTGTGTAGAGGAATGGAGATTCCTTGTAGGTTGGTGTTTAGTTGTTTGAGTAAAGTGAAAATTAATCGCTTGAAAGAACTCGTGGAGAGCAAGATTCACCGATAAACACTCAAAGACACAAACGGCTCCTTTAGGAGCCACCAATCATGAAAAAAGTCAACGAACAACAGCAACAGACTCACAGTTTCTTTTATGTTTATTTCTTGACAACTTAAGAAGTTTTATGAATATTAGTTAGGTTTTTGCGATCTCCAAACACAGATGTATCCGTGGATAAGCCGCACCCTTGATTTTGGGCTTCAATTTAGTGAAAAAAAGTGCGGCTTATACATGAACGTTTACGGTACCTTTCTGGTGTTTGCTGTTAAAGTTTTTTGAGGACAAATTCTACAATGAACATCCCTGAGGCAGGAAGATGCGCTAGCACAAGCTGCTAGTCTGCAAATTCACAGAAAACCGCAAGCTCAAAGAAATCCACTTGGTGAGATCTATTACATTTGTATCTTCTGTGCTTTAGTTTTCACTGATCCAGTTTACAGTCAAACTAAGTGAAGCGTACCCCTCAAGATTGCACTAATGAACTGATCATTTAAACCTTGAACTCGATAGCCGTTTCAAGAATGCAATAATGAATTGATTATTCGAATATTGAGCTCGCTCGTTCGATCCAAGAATACGGCTACTGGGTTCCGTTTGTGAAAAATCAACTCACTATTGCATTCTAGAGAAGACTAGTAGGGTTGAAACATACTAGTCACAACAGAGAATTGATTTTTCAAAAACGGAACCCATTAGCCATATTCTTGGATCGAGCGAGCGAGTTCATATTTGCATTCTTGAAACGACTAGTGGGTTCAAGTTTCAAATAATCAGTACATTCATGCAATCTTGATGGGTACGCTTCACTTAGTTTGACTGTAATATGCGGTGTCGGAGATCAGGAGTGCCTCAGCAACAGAAGTCACAGAATGAAGAGCATTTTTCTCAACTTGAAATTCAGCTTTACATTGTACAGGATCCATGGTTTCAAGGTCAAATTCTTTGTAGTGTTTACATACAAGAGAAGCTTTGAAACGTTTTCCTTCAATAAAAAGACGAATTCTTCATTGTCTATTGTTTCCTCGTTTTCAAGGTATTTTTGAAGTGGTATCTTTTCTGAAAACTGGCGGGATTAAGTTGCGGTCGCAGTGTTGCTTAACATGCTTAGACGAGTGCAATGCGACGCCGGTCTCGCCTCAGCCTTTACGCGGATGTGCCGTCCCCGTCGCCACCTCCCATCGTGGTGCTTAAGGTCTCTAATGTAAATTCACCACAGTACAGGGATTCTAAAAGCTGATGTTTCAAGCTTTAGCCCTTCATCAGAGCATATGTTACCACCTGTGAGTTGTAAATATAAAAGAAATATAAATTTGTATAAGCTTAAATAGATATAGATTTCTATGAATAAACAACTTCAGATATGATTCCACTCCTCATTTCTTCACATTAGTGTCAGGACAGGCTACATGCTACTTTACAAAAAGAAATACGGTGGCACCCCGCTATAACGAAGACCCCATTATAATGTACTACGTTTGAAAGTCCAGCAGAACTACAGTAAAATATGCGGAAACAAATCCTGGCACAATGAACCCCACAATAACAAATTGAATTTGACGGCGTCAACACACAATTTACCCCACTATAACGAATATTTTTCCTGTTGCTCACAGTCAGTAAAAACGACATGATGATACAATTGAGTGTTAAGCCAAACATGACTCCTATTGGTCAAGATTGGGAAACTTTGACCTTCAAAGCTTTGTTTTATTTAAATGTAGCTGTTCATGTGTAAGTCTGTAGACTGTTTTACATGGTGTAGATCCCATTGTTCCGCTTGGTTCAGCTTGGTTACCCCGCTATAAAGAATATTTTTGTTGTTAACCAGATATTTTGTTACAACAGGATCTTTACTATAATGAAGACCCTGCTATAAAAAACATTTTTTCAGTACTGTGACACTTCGTTATAGCGGGGTGCCATTGTACTTAATTTCTCTGGCCTGTACCGAGGGACAGGTACAACTGACTTGTCAAGGTATGCGTTTTTGGACTCCAAGATAAGAACAATCTTACCTTCACAGGAAAGTCGATTTTAACTCCATCACCTATCCTATTAACAATCACGTTCCACTGGTCAGGGAAGTTGCACCGTTGAAAATCGGCCCTTTCTAAAAGAATGCACCAACTATCTTTGCTTTTCTATCATTTACTTTTAAGATACTAAACTCATAAAGGCTGACCGTACGGTTGGGGTTAACAATATTTCATCTGGCACAGCATGACTTCTTCAGGAAATGTATACAACTGAGAAAAGATGTTACAATTTAAACAGCAAAGATAAAAGCCTATATAGTACTACAATAAAAGTGGACCGTTGAAGTAACTAATAAATGACGAGACAAGAGTTTGAAATTTTTTGTTCATTAACAAGTAAGGCCATGATCTAGTCTCTCCCTTTGACTTGATCTAACTCAAAAGATGGGGATATACATCATCAGTTGGAGACAGAGGACTGGAGCATACACACCATGCTCTGTTACAAGCATAACTACAACCCTGGTCAAAACATTATGGGACAGTTATGAAACTTAAGAGAGAAAATGCACTTTGTTAAATAAACTCTGAATCCACCTCTTAAAAAAAGGTTGGCAATGTTGTTAGTAAACTATTTCTTTTGTCCCCCCTTCCCCCAAGCAATGTTGAGTCTACCGAAAATGACTTGAACGCCTGACATCGACATTGCATCGGGGGAAGGGGGGAGGGGGAAAATACGTCATTTTACGGGTTTATTGCCTCTTTGTCCCAAGAGTTCTGGCCAGGGTTGTCTGAAAACCTCTTTGGTAGAAAACTAAGCTTTAAACTTTACGAAACATGACATTTCTGAGGTGTGAAGCTGGCTTATATAAATTATGTTGTTTTTCACACCTGCCCGCGCCCCAAAAAAAGTATGTAGCCGAGATTTGGAGCTGACTAAAGACACGCCATTTTTCGCCGCTTCTGACGCGCCTTTGGTTTTGATTGAAGCGGGCGCCATCGACAGCTTCAACAACCGCATGATGAATGTCAGGTGGATGTTTTACCACTTTTGGAATCAAATACCACAGGAGGAGCAGCAGGAGTTGATTCCATGTGGTCGCGGCTTTGCCAAGTTCATTGTAAATAACACAAGCGACAGAGCCACTACGACTACGGCGTGACAAGTTCAGTTCGTCACGCGCTTTACCCCAGATCATTTCTCGGTTACATTTCTCACTCACGTTTCTCACTAAAGTAAAGTGATTTTCAAACGTATTTTGTGAAGTGGGTATTGCCATCGTGGTGAAAAAGAGTCACTGTCCTCTCATCTTGTGCTAAAGGGAATTTTTTCTACAAATTTGCGGCGTTATTTGCAATTTACAACATTTCTCACTACGCGATTGAAAAGAATAATTGCTTTCAAGTTATCTTTTTGACTGCTATTTGGGTGAGAAATGTTTAAGAATCACACAAAATCGA
>JAHPZR010050349.1:0-15000 GCA_019787425.1 Platygyra sinensis | reverse complement strand
GAATTAATTTATCTAGACATCTCCCGGGGTTGTCATCGACAGGCGACAATGAAACGTCGTCAAGATAAGCAATTCTACTGGATACAGTTAATTAGACTGGAAATTAACACCGAAAAATCTCTCGCCTATGAAAGGGCAAACTCTTGGACTAAGACGGTAGTCCCTCTTTTCGCGTGCTTCTAGCCCCCAGGATCTCGCAGGGCCATTTTTTTCTCGCGGGTTTGTTTCGCGTCTCGCTCGACGGACTAAGCGACAGAGGGACTACTCGTAGTCTAACATACTAGGAGCTATTACTAAATCTTACATAGTGTTCAAACGAATTTATTCACGCGTTTCTTGCATGCATGCTTATCGCTTTTGCTGTGTTCTTACCTTGCCGTAATAACATAGCACAATGACCCCAGCAAGGTCCAATTAACGCATTAACTATTTGGCCATCAGGCCTCTCACAAAAACGTGTTGCTTTAATTCCCACTATGAGCTACACTCAATCAGATACAAATGTACTGCTGATGAGTTCTAAAGCATTATAAATTTGGCATCATGACAGGAAATTATAACATAATCTCCACTACAGAGCACAAATAACAATTTATATTGATGACTTATATTTTTATATTGATGACCTTTTAAGACGGGGGTAAACGAGAAGGCTGTTTAGACGTCGCTTAACACGCGCCAGCCTTTCTGTTAATATGGCGGTTTTGTGCAAATTTTTGGGTGATTTTTGGTCATTTTGGGAAAGAGATATTTTTTTTCGAAAAGGATAGGTTAAATTGAGGAATGGACACCAAACAGTCCGCTACCAACCTGGGGCTCTCGTTTTTGGGGGGTTTAACTGTCTGGTAGTGTTTCCAACTCATTTTAATCCTAACAATTCTCTTTAAATATAACTTCAAATTTCACTCCTATTCATGCCTACTCCCGCCTAAACTGAAACCTTTTCTAGTCACATATTTTTGCAAAATTGAAATAGCCATATCTATTAGGTATCTAAATTACCTTGTTGGTTAGGTCAGCTGTCTCTTCCACATTAGCATTCAATTTTTCCAATATGTGTTTTAATTCGTTCGACTGACTTTCTGTGGAGTCAAAGAAATCTTAATTTTAGTGGATAACATAATTTAACACTGCAAAATATAATATCGGGTCAATTGTGCATCGAAACAAAAACAAACCAGTTCAAACTCTTTAAAAATGGATACCTAAGGGAGATTTCTGAGTGCGCATATTTTTAGATTTTGTGCGCCGAATCAGATTGCTCTATTGCTGGTCCAATATTCTCTGCATGATGAGACGGGGACTGCCCCGAGTGATCCCGCAAAGTCACTGTTGAAGATTTTCTGGTAGGTCCTATAGTGTAATATTAATATATCTTCAGCCAAGATTTCTCGGGACCGTACTCGGAAAATATCGGCCTTTAGTCTTTTTTTGCACCTTCCGGCCGATATTTTCCCGGTACAGCACTCGTCCTTGACCAATAAGATATGTTTATTGCCTGTATTGCAAGTTACGTGAGCAGGCAACATGAACTGAATCCTGTTCTGTGATCGGTTACTCGCGCGGGCAAGATGGTACTATATCTTACCCGCTGTGTCTCGCAACAAAGGTATTTTTTTACAATTTAATAATAGCTGAACTCCGTATTGGTCCATAAACTCGCCAGAAGAATAGAACTTTGCAAATATCCATACATCCTGACCCAGGTAGATTCACGCCATTACCGGATCGTTTCTTCTGCATATTCTAATTCTATTGATGGAACTTGTCTACTTCATAACAACAGATAAATATGCTTACCCTTCATCGCTGACATTGTAGCTAGAAACAAAGCAGCAGCTGCAGTCAGAAGAGCGACAACAACAACTGCGGACATCAAGAATAACATTCGCCGCAAAAAGTCCATTTCCCGTTGACACCCGTTATCAAGATCTGCTAATGCCTGTCCTTTCTTCACAGCTTCTCGGCTGCAAGTCTCATAGCTCGTTCTATCCACATCTGCGACGTCATCATAAGTTATTGACCCACTTTCTCTTTTATCTGAGTCCAACTCCAAGTTCGGGTTTTCGTGTGCCTGATTCATCGCTTAAAGATCGAGCTCTGCGACTTCCGCTTGCGAAAAGGATACTTACCTATATCGAAAGAGAATCAGTATCCTAAGACTGTCGGTTGAACTTATATAGCTTATTTTCATGTCAAGGTGTGTGTATCACAAACACAAAAATATCTGTCATCTTTGACGTGGTAAATGACGTGTTCCATCTCTCGTTTGACATTAAAGTCATACTCCCGGCAAGGATGACGCCTTCAAACAGACCTGACCTTCACAAAAAGTTCCTGCGGATTTCCTGTTTTGTGGTTGATTATTGTTAGTGAATCCAAAACTGCAGTTCACAAATACATGTACTTAAACAATAACAGACTGAGACGAGCCTGTAATAACTCGAACTTAAGTGAAGAAAGCTTTTTTGTTCTATTTAGATTTTATTTCTTTAACTTAAGGATTACTGCATGGTGTAGTATTTCAGGTATTATCACATGTGGGTCGAAATTACTGAATCCTGATTGGCTGAGACAGACTGGAGAATTTTATCTTAATCACGAGGGCACTTCTGGTAATGGAGTGGGCATTATTACTGTATGCTACTTGACTGAGCGCGCCTGTTTTAATTAAGTTGGTTTCCCACTTCAAACGGATTTTGCCGAAAAGGAATTTCAGAAACGCATCGCTTCTGAGTTTGATCTAAATACGGTTATACCAGGATCTGGTTTTCGTGTGCGTGAATCATCGCTCAAAGATCGAGCGCTGTGGCTTTCCCTCGCGAAAAGGAATCTAAGCTATATCGAAGGAGAATCTGTATCCAAGACTATCAGGTGATCTTATGTTGATTAATTTAATTTCGAGGTGTGTCTTACCCAACACAAAAATGTCTGTCAGCTTTGACGTGGTAACTGACGTGTTCCATCTCTCGTTTGACATTAAACTCGTACTCCCGACGAGGATGACGTCTTCAAACAGATCTGATTTTCACAAAAAAGTTCCTGCGAAATTCCCCCCGGCCGGGAATTTCCTGTATTGTGGTTCATTATTGTTGGTGAATCCAAAACTACAGTTCACGAATACATGCAGCTAAAAAACAACAGAGTGAAACGAGCCTCTAAATAACATCGAAGCTAAGTGAAGAAAGACGTTTTTTGACTCAGATTTTATTTCTTCAACTCAAGGATTACTGCATGGTGTAGTATTCCAGTTATTATTACATGCGGGTCGAAATTACTGAATGCTGATCGGCTGAGACAGAGGGAATTTATCTTAATCACGAAGGCACTTTTGGTAATCAAGAGATCATGATTACTGTATGCTGATTGACTGAGCACGCCTGCATTAATAAGTTTGTTTCCCACTTTAAAAGTATTTTGCCAAAAAGGAATTTCGGAAACGCATCGCTTCTGAGTTTGATCTAAAAACGATTATTTCATCCGAATCCAAGTTCTGGTTTTCGTGTGCGTGATTCATCGCTTAAAGATCGAGCGCTGTGACTTCCGCTTGCGAAAACGAACCAAGGCTATATTGAAAGCGAATCAGTATACCAAGTCTATCACGTGAGTTTATGTCGGGGTGTGTGTTTCACAAACACAACAATATCTGTCATCTTTGACGGGGTAAATGACGTGTTTCATCTCTCGTTTGGCATTTAAAAAGTCATACTCGCGGCGAGGATGACGTCTTCAAGCAGACGTGACCTTCACAAAAAGTTCCTGTGAATTTCCTGTATTGTGGTTGATCATTGTTAGTGAATCCAAAACTGCAGTTTAGAAATACATGTAGCTAAACAATAACAGACTAAAACGAGCCTCCAATAACATCGAAGTTAAGCGAAGAAAGAAGTTGTTTTACTCAGATTTTATTTCTTTAACTCAAGGATTACTGCATGGTGTAGTATTTCAGTTCACATGCGGGTCAAAATTACTGAATGCTGATAGGCTGAGACAGAGGAAATTTTACCTTAATCAGGAGGGCACTTTTGGTTATCAAGAGAGCATGATAACTGTATGCTGATTGACTGAGTACGCCGGCCTGCATTAATAAGTTGGTTTCCCACTTCAAGCGAATTTTGTCGAAAACCAATTTCAGAAACGCATCGCTTCTGAGTTTGATCTAAATAGGGTAATTTCATCTTAATGTGAAAGAAAATCAACATGCACCAAGCATAGTCTTTTGGTGGAAAAGCGGGAGGATTTTTCTGACCAAAAATGTATCGATTGACAGCACAGGGAGCACACAATCTTGCTGAGCAGGGAGAGAGTAAATAAAGAACGAAAAGAATGAATACTTCGCCTTTGTCTCCTGTTGCCATATCTTAAGCGATCTTACATATAACAGAGAAAAACTCTACTTACAAGTTCTGCGTAACACTGTAGGGCTAAATTCGTAAACCCGAAAGAATGATGTAGGACATGGTTAAGGCTGGCGAAAGGGACGGTATGGAAAAGCATGCTCACAGAATATTCACACATTCAATGATAGTTGAAGATATTTTCGCAATAGACTTTTAGTTTTTGATTTTGGCATACGTCCCTCATTTGAGGCATTTTCAAGTAATGCCCCAGTCAAAGTAAACCCCTTCCCCCCGGGATATGTGGGGTTTTAATGGGGCTTTATCAACCTATTGACAGCTCTTTGATTCCCGAGTATGTGGGGGATTCGCGCGTTTTGTCGCCTTTGTCCTGAGAAATGTGGGGCAGTAGTAGGGGATTCGTTCTGATCCAGGATGGCGGCGATCGTTCCCGCATAGACTTCTGGATACATTTCGGCGCATTGGCCGAGCGGGCACAAGTGTCCACAGGTATTTGTGGAATAAGTTTTATTGGTATTCAAATCAATGCTTCGATTAATTTAGAGCGTGGAATTAACAAGGCAAACGCTTTAATATTGAGATCCCGATGACTAAGTGTTGCTGATATAACTTATGGTGTGTTGCGACTAAAATTGTCCTTAAAATAAACTGGGGAGATTTCAACCCTCCCGTTTTTGGAGATTATTTCCGGCTTCCCGTTTTCGCCTAATATTCTCCTGGTTTTTAAACCTCTTCCTAGCCAAAGAAAGATAATGTCTTTTTAGCTCGATTCTTTACCGTTTTAAGTTGTTTTTCTGTGGTTTCTCAGCCATTTTTTCTTTTGTGGTATCCTAGCACAAGAATGCGGTAGTTTTGACGGGTTGCGGAATTGCACTCGATTGCCCCGACTCTCTGCAAGATTTGCATTCATTCGTGGCATGCTCTCGAGCCGCTCGATTTCTTCGTTGATCTTATGTTTATTCAATGAGAAAGTCTAAGATAAAACTCCACTATTTTCCATTGACTGTGATCTCAAGATGCAGGAAATGGCATCTTAGAGGCACATATCTTTTTTTTTTTTCCTGGGCCTGCTCAGGATTCCCCTAGAGGCGAGGATCTTGGGCACGGACGGGCCTAAAACCCCCTCTTTTAGTCGACAGGGCTGGAATTTCTGAAACTGGCATTCTTAGAAATTAATTTAAAATTTAATTCTGCCGTCTTGTGAGTTATTCAACTACAAACTCATCAGGAACATCTTCCCTTCTCTGCTTGATTTAAAAGAGACAAATACGAGGAATGCAGGAGTTTCAACCAAAAAACTGATTTGTTCGATCATCAGGATTATCGCACGGGGAAAATCAAAGTAGTATATTGCGGCACTTATTTGCAGTCCTTGGCGTTGTTTGTGGAGCAGACACAAAAAGCCAAGAAACGGGGGATGTTGGCAGTGACGTTGGCAGTGAGAAACTTTATCTCTATTATTAGCATATTCTTGTCGTATTGTGTCAATCAATTTCGTTAGTTCCCAGTCCGTACAGTTGTGTTCCTGAATTTAAATTTATCTGTAACTGAATAATAATCACTTCTGATGATGTATGTTGTAACATACGAAACGTTAAGTTTATAAAAGTTATGCAGTTCAAGCAACTGTTTGTAACTGCTGTTTGCGTTTTATTCCTATTTAATTATCTTGTTTGGTCAAAATAGGAGAATTGAAGATTTTTACCAAACTACCTAACAAAATGTTCATGTTTTCAAATTAAATTAAACTATTGTCCGAAATTGGTTTTGCTAGACTGCCTAGTTTGAAAAGATTTTACCACGGGTTACTCTATAAAGAAAAGCAAATAGGTGGAAAACAGCAATTTGTTGTTGCCATGGCAACAGTTTGCAATATACTCATATGAACGAAAAATAAATCTCTGGTGTGTTGCTAATATAGATTACGAATGCCAAGAGCTTAAATTAAAGGTCAATGAAATAGCTGAGTTTAGTTCTTCATCTTTCTTAAATACTGTTTTTTGTTTGTTTGTTTGTTGTTTTTTTTATACTGTTTATACTGAATCGCGAAGGTGTTAACAGTATTAATATTAAGAGGCCACCATAAGGTTCTACTAAATGAACATCATTCAAGCCTACTAGAAAATAAGGTTAGATTTGTTACCATGAAATGGCGTTTAAGTATGCAACACAGTGCAACATGACAGAGAGCGAGGAAAAATAACAATAATTACATAAATTACAAAATAAAATACAAAAGGTACAGATAATGCTGGTTAGAAACTGTTTTTTACTGACAAATAACAAAAAAACTGTTCACAGTTTAAAATTATACGTACAAAATTAATATTTATACGATAATCAATAATACACTGCTTACAATTCAACAACTCACTTTTTTCATCTTTTTAAAGTACAGACCCTGGAGGGAGGGGGTGACTCTATTGTTTTCGAGTATCTGTCAGAGACCGACTCATCACTGCCAGTGTGACTTCACATAGCAACAAGTCGAAGCTTCGCTCGGCTTGCCCATTAAACTCCATTAAATTCAAACAAATAAAAGGATAATATAAGCTATTATTGCTCTATTATTCACTAATTTGGCACAGGTGTGTAAGCTTTGTAGTGGATGTCTGTGAGTACAACTCTTTGTCGTTTTGTGTGCGTTTTGGTTCCAAATTTATTAAAAACAAATCGGGTCAAGTGGGGTTACCGCCATCTTGACTTCCAGTCAAGAAAAGGCCACCCAAAACGTCCGCTGTTTTCTCTTAAGTTTTCAACAGAGGTACCTCATAATAGGAGGTTTTGTTCCTTTTTGACATAACTTTCTAGCCATTGTTAGTTTTTCTCAATGTGATGAGTCATTTTACTCAACAATCCTTTTGAGTGCGAGGGTGTACTCTGGCGTGTAGCACTTTGTTGGATTGGTGAAAGGTCAATAGTGTCTGTGTTTACGATTGCGTGACATTAAACGCTTGCTCCCCCGTCCCCCAGTGGTGTTGTATTTTATGAGTTGATGAACGTAAGGGGAGTAAAACTATTGCTCTCGCATTCCCGCAGTGGAAAAAATGAATATTAAAACTCCGGGTTTCGGCTAAGGGATTATAGAACGAAGTATTTTCATGTGTAGCGCGCTTGTTTCGGCTGATGGATTTTAGAACGAGACATATTCATGTGTAGCACGCTTGTTTCGTGTATACATTAAGTTTTCTCTTTTATTTCCATATGCAAATATTTATTTACTGCCCGACTACGTGAGCAAGCATTCAATGTCACGTAATCGTGGCCGCGTATTCTGAGGTTTATGAACTGCAAGGGACCGCATACGATAAACGCTGCCAACGTAGGATCTACAAGAGGTTTAGCCCTTCGTCTCCAAATGCCATTAACTTTGAAGGGCTTGTTGAGACGAACCATAAGCACTGAAAGCTTAATTCTCAGCACAGAGCAAACTTAATATATCATGTACCAAACCTCCTATTCTGGGATCAGGAGATCTCCGCATTTCTGCGGGGGCTCCGGGAAAACGTTGTCAATCCATTAAGCTTTGTCGACGCCTCGGCCACTTGCTAGTATGTTTCTACTCAAAATATGAGGCTTTCGAATGACTTATCCTTCCGAAAGTTACTGCAAAGAAGTCTTTCATATATTTTGAATCCTGGGTAACATTGAACAAAGTAATCGAATCATCAAAAAGTTAGAAATTTCCACATATCTTTCAGTTAACGAACCAAAATATCAAAAATAACCGATGTATGACGTGACGTCACACTGGTAGTTATGACTAAACCACTGTTTGCTTGGAGACACCCCCTCCCTCCTGATTATCACTATAGATTATCAGAAGTCGCATTCAAGCCAAGAGGTCTTGCTCACGTCTTGCAATACACGGATTTCTTTACTTATAACCATTGCCGGGCCATTCTAACGGGTGGCAAACAGTGACGTTACCGTCTAACGGATGCTAATTTTTTCTAACGGCTCTGAAATGTTAGGCTTTCTGTTCTAACGGTATGATGCTAACGGCTAACGGATACAGGCTAACGGCTAACGCTTTCACTCTCCCCTCTAACGTTTTGACTTTTACTGCTGACGGTTAGGTGAACGCCTCTGACGTTTACGAGAAAATTTTCTAACGGGTAACTAACGGATGGTGAACGGTTTTGCCCCGCCTAACGGATAAGCGCTAAAGTATGTTTTCTCGTGAACGGTCACATGCATCAAAACCATCAATGGAAAATCCTATTGACCTAATTACATTTGTTACTTTGGTCACTTTTTTGAAGCTTTCTCCTCCTTTCGCAACATGCAATAGCCAGTTGCAAGGAATGACTGCACCACCTCCTGTTTTTATATTTTTTGCCTGTTTCTGTGCAGAGTAACAAATGACTCAGCTTTGAACAATAACATGCACATTCTATGTGGATGTGAATCTCTATATGCAGTACATTTTAGTTATGAGAAACAATCTGTTGATCAATAAATGCATTTTGTCATGGTATGGTGATGTTCTGGTTTCAGTATTGCCATTTAGGAAAGCCTCCAGAGCTGCTCAGGTGACTAACCTAGGCCTCAACCCCCACCCACCCTTTCATGTCTCAGAGTTGTTACCTACATGTATTCAGGAGGGCACATGGGTATGGCTGAATGCATTTTGTAAGGTCCAGGGAATTTCAAGACCTTTCTTGATCTTCTTTATGACTACTCCCCCCCCCCCCCCCTCCCCTAGATCTGACAATATTTCAGAACTTTTTGTTACCACTCTTCCCCGTGATGGGATGGTATTTCAAGACCTCTCATGACTAAGTCAGTCTGCCCCACCCACCCCACTCCCCTCACCCCAACACACGCAGACACAATCAGAGAAGCCACATTACATAAATCAGTATATGCTTATTTCTTACAAATAGAAAATAAAAAAAAAACCCTTTCAGAATGCTATACATTTCAATCTTTTGGTTTCAACAAGAAAAACACACGATGAAAATAATAAAGCCCTGCTGGAGATATTCTTATTGGAAAGCTTGAAATATAGATATTTGAATTCCTAGAAACCTACAGCTTAATTTTCATTACATACTTCTAACAATGTGTTTGATACAATGATTTCAAAACTATAAACAAGTATTACAAAAAAAAAAAAAAAACAGGTATACATACAGCTATTATTTCTTTGTAACAAACCCTGGAAAAGCTCTAAGGCAATGTTTTCAAAGAGGTAGGGTAGCCCTACTGCCAGGGTAACAGTAAAAAGATAGCCTGGGTTTACAAGTAAAATTTAGTGGTAGGGTAACCCTACTACCCGAGGCAACTTTACGCTTGTTGCGCTTCGTTTACCTTGAGAGTAAAGCACAAACATATAACAAAACTGGAAAATAATTTATTTCCAAAGCAAAAATATGACTAATTGTGAAAGGACTCGATGTTTCCTGGGACATAATTGGGTGATTTTGCCAGTATTGTGATCATATTTTGGTTTTGGGAGCCAAAATAGAGTTGTCCCTGGTAAGCAACTTGTCCCTAGCAGGGAAAATAAGAAATGTGCGAGTGCCAAAGTAACCCTCTTGTCATGTATTGATAAGACTAATCGAGCAACATGGCTGTCCACTCGAAACACGTTTAATTACAGATATGCGCACGCATATATACGCACACATCTAATTTACAGATTTCCATATTTGGCAAATGCCACAGGGAGACGATAACATCTCCACGCAAAATGATCAGTCCTGGCTTGTAAACTATGCCTAAGTTACAATCTCAAAAATAAACAAACTAAATCAAACAGACAGTGTCCAGTAGTCTGGTGGTGTCTCTAATTAATACAGCTCAGAGATCAAGTCGCTGTGGAGTTTTGCGCGCTCTCTGGGGGTGCCGCCGCTCACGGACCGCAGGGCTGGCTTGAGTCGCGTCTGGAGGATCGGTAGTTGCAGGTGCTCGAGCGGAAGCCATCTCCGGTTGATCTGCCACGGGTAACTCTGGAACTGTTCTAACAATATTGGGTGGAGCACGCTGTTGGATTGCCACTGGTGGTGGGCTGACCATCTCTGCTTCGCTGGCTTCAACAGTATCGGGCGCAACTCCTTGTACATCAGTGGGCTTAACGGCTGTCGGCCTCAGCTGGTCGGCGCCATACTATTGCTGGTGCCACCTGGACCTCATACATCAGTAGACCTGTCTTTTTGGCGATCAGTCCTGAGCGCCACTTCAGATCCCCTCGATAATCTCGTGACATTACTGCGTCGCCAACCACTAACTGACGTCGCTGTCTACCCTTCTTATTCGCTGCCTTGATGCCCTGCTGATGCTGTTGGTTAACCATCTTTCGGTTCAAGTTGGGTTTAACCAGGTCTAAGCGAGTACGTAATGGTCTTCCTAGTAGTAACAGGGCCGGACTCTCACCAGTCATTGAGTGAGGAGTGTTCCTATAGGCTATAAGAAACTTTGCCAACTTATCCTTCACTGGCTTGGAGATTTGAAACATGGCACGCAACGCTTGCTTGAAAGTTTGTACTAACCTCTCAGCCAGACCGTTAGTAGCCGGATGATATGGTGCTGATGTGATATGGCGGATGCCATTGGATTTGATGAAAGCCTGGAACTCCTCAGAACCAAATTGAGGACCGTTATCGCTGACACTCTATTAAGGAATTCCAAATCTGGTGAATAGATCACGTAGGACTTCAATGGTCTTACTTGTAGTGGTGCAACTCAAGGGAATCACTTCTGCCCACTTGCTGTGTGCGTCGACAACTACTAAGAACATTGCGTTCTGGAACGGACCGGCAAAATCGATGTGTAATCGTTTCCCTGGGGCAGTGGTCCATTCCCACGGATGCAGTGGTGCTTTATTAGGCATTCTCTGGTTGAGCTGACACCCATCTCAGCCCTTCGCTAGCTCTTCCATTTGGCCACCGATATTAGGCCACCGAACGTAGCTCCTCGCCAGTGCCTTAATTTAACTACCCCCAGATGGCTGTCGTGCAGCTCATCCAACACCCTGTCTTGCAGCTTATATGGGATTACAACTCTCATTCCCCATAAAATGCAGCATTGATGAACCATCAGTTCATTGCGCCGCTCGTAGTATGGCTTATCTCCATCTATGCGGACAGACCATCCTTTGACGATAGACTCGTAGACCCTTGCTAAGATTGGATCTCGACGTGTTTTCCTGGCAACTGCTTCGCTGGTTACCGGTAGCAGCTCAAACTGGATTACGTGGAACACCACCGACGAATCCATTTCTGTCTCCTCCCTCTCTGTCTGCTGAAGTGGAAGCCGAGACAGTCCTTCAGCATTGCAGTGCTTGGTCGTGCTCTTGTACTCTATGTCGTAGTCGAAACCGGCCAGGAACAATGCATAGCGCTGGAGTCTCGCAGCAGTCATGGCAGGAACTCTCTTCTTTTGGTGGAAAATGGCGGTGAGGGGTTTATGGTCGGTTACGAGCACGAACCGCCTCCCATTGAAGTACACATGGAACCCTTTAACACCTCACACAATTGACAACGCTTCCTTGTCGATCTGTGCGTACTTGCGCTCCGTCTTGGTCAAAGATCGGGACGTAAAAGCAACTGGCCTTCCACTGCCATCAGACATTACATGTGAGAGACTGCACTGATGTCGGTCGGCGAGGTATCACATGCAAGCCTAAATGGCAATTCTGGATCGTAGTGTGTAAGCAATTGTTCGGATGTAATCATGCGCTTAGCCTCGGTAAAGGCTCGCTCGCACTGTTCAGTCCACTGCCACTCGCTATCTTGCCTTAGCAGCTGGTTTAGTGGATGGAGAACTGTGGACGCATTGGGCAGGAAACGGTTGTAATAGTTAACAAGTCCTAAGAATGAGCGAAGCTGTGACACATTCTCAGGCCTAGGCGCGTTGACTACTGCCTCAATCTTCTCTTGTGTGTTTTGGAGACCTTCGCTGTCAATCTCATGTCCAAAGAACTGAACTCTATCTCTGAAAAACTCGCACTTCTCTTTGTGTGCTTTAAGACCTGCGCCTTGTAGTCGCTTGAGGAGTTTCTCTAAATTCTCCAAATGCTCTTCATCTGTTTTACCTGTGATGATCATGTCATCGAGGATACACTGGGTGTCAGGTACTCCCTGCAAAACCTGGTCTACGGCACGTTGCCACATTGCTGGTCAAGAGGTGACGCCAAAAACCAGCCGATTGTATTGGTAAAGGCCTTTGTGCGTGTTAATTGTGAGATACTTCTTAGACTCCTCCGTCACTTCCTTTTGGACGGTGATAAGCTTGGTGCAGATCCAGTTTGCTAAAATGCTTTCCTTCAGCCAAATTAGTAAAAAATATCCCCTATACGCGGTAGAGGATACTGTTCCGCATGAAGTACTGGATTGACCGAGACTTTGAAGTCGCCGCAAACGCGTACTGATCCATTACGCGTAACTACTGGAACAATCGGAGTTGCCCACTCACTGTATTCTACTTTAGACAGAATACCGTCCTTCTCTAGACGTATCAACTCTGCTTCTACTTTGGGGCGAAGTGCATATGGAACCTGGTGCGGCTTATGAAGCTAGGCTGACAGTTCTCCTCGACCTTTAAATCAGCCTTGTGGCCTTTAAGCGTGCCCACACCCTCAGAAAATACGGACTCATACTTCTGTGACAGCTGATCTACTTTGTGTTGCATGCCCCCTTTTGGTGTTTTGCTAAGTTTAAGGGCTTTGATTTCACCCCAGTCCAGCTGAATTTTGGAATGCCAATCACGCCCAAACAATGTTGGCCCTGGTGTCTCAACCACTTGTAGCGTCAGCTCTTTTTCTTGGCCCTTGAAATTGACATTACCCTTCATCTCTCCCTTAGGCGTTATTTTCTCCCCAGTGTAGGCTTTAAGTGTGATGTCACTCTTTGCTAGTTTCACGTGACCAAAACGTTCCTTATATTGCATGTATGGGACTACAGACACAGCCGACCCTGGGTCTAGTTCCATCTTGATCACCCTTAATTCCCTGTACCTCGGGGCTGACCCATATCACGCGATCCTTGTTGTCCATGTTATGAACCTCAAGGGATCCTAAGTATTCATCAATATCTCCATCATCACTGTCCATATAATTAACTGGGGGTCGGGTACTCTGTGCCTCCCTTTCCTTGGTTTTACAGGCCCTTTTGATATGACCGGTCTTGTTACAGTGGTAACATTTTTCCCTTTTGTGCGGACAACCTTTATGATCATGATTGCTCAGACAGGGGTAGCAACTTTGCTCAGTGGACTCCTTATGGGATAGGAACTTTTTCTCTGGAGGCTTAGCTTCCCTCTTAGGTTTAAGCTTGTTGTCTGGCCTTGACTGGGATAACAAATCAACTGGGTCTGACTATAATAAATCAACTGGGTTTGACTCCCCCCCCCCCCCTGGAGAGCTTCAACATCCCTGTACGATTGCTCGATGGCGATACATTTCGCTACAGCAATAGCAAATGTCATTATATTTCCTCGAGTTTGAGTTTCAAGAGCTCTGACATCATTTTCTTATCCCGAATTCCCGAAACCAATCTATCTCGGAGCCTTCCCAACCGCATGGCTTCATTAAACCTGCATTCAGTAGCTAGATTCTTTAGAACAGCAACATATTGATTCACCGTATCTCCTGCGTTTCGCGCTCGGTTATCAAACTCGTACCTGGCGACTAGCGCAGATTTCTGGGGCTTCAATTACTTTTGGAGCCGCTTTACGATCGTGTCGTACGTGAGAGAATCATCTCTTAACGATGTTGGGGCCACTAAATCTTTCGCCAGTTGGAACGTGTCAGTGGGAAGATTAGACAACAGGATGGCTTTCTTCTGTTTCGGGTCGGTCACTCCATTGGCCACGAATAAGAATTCTAGCTGTTCGGCATACGCTTCGAAGTCAGTTCCCACTATAAAATTCTGAACTCTTCCGATATTTCGAACCGGATTATTTTCATCTGGCATCTTGAGACGTCGTGTGAATCTTGTTTAGGATGTCTTTCACCTTTTCTGCCGTAAAAATCCTCTAAAATCCCATCCTCGTCGCCAAAATTGTCATGTACTGATAAGACTAATCGAGCCACACCAAAGCAACATGGCGGTCCACTCGAAACACGTTTAATTACAGATATGCGTACGCATATATACGCACACATCTAATTTACAGATTTCCATATTTGGCTAAATGCCACAGGGAGACCATGACACCTCTTGCCAGGGTGACCCTAGCAATAGAGTTCCTACCTGCTTGTAAACAGGACCTAATTTTGTGCCTGGAAAATAATGTTGTACATGACTTTCTGAATATATCAATGAAAACTAACCACACACCCACTCTAACACAACAAGCAATTGAAAATGAAAGACTTCATGCTAACTTAAGTGACCAGGACTGCAAAGTACACTAAGGTGTATTTCGAATTTTAGAAACATTACTAGCAAAAAAATTCTAAATTCTATTAATATTTACAAGTGCAATTTGGCCAGATTCAACAAATAACTTCTTCTGCACTGCTAAAAGCATACATGGCAGTGAATTGACAGCTGCAAAACTATTGACATTCACTGAAAGCAGGCTTTGCAGCTGTTCCTGAATTACTACAGCATGGTATCAAGCTGGCATTTACAATGAGCACTAAAAAAGCTTTCAATCCTTTTTTGATCCCTACATTGTACATGTGTCCACA
>JAHPZR010050348.1:0-23419 GCA_019787425.1 Platygyra sinensis | reverse complement strand
AAACCATTGGCTAACAATCGATGCCACATACGCGCGGAACATGATGGGAAAGCTGGATTTGGAACAGCTTTCCTGTTTTCTGATTGGGTTTGTTTTTATGGCATGGTATAAAGTGTTCTATACCCGCATCAAATTTTCAGCTCTCCTACGTGTTTTTTTGGAAATGTGGTAAAACGCGGTCTCCTGCGTTTGATGATTATGTACATCTAATGAACTGTATTTAACAACAAGTTAAAACTGACTTCTTACACCAGGCTGGTCCTTGGTCCACGGATCCTCAGTTCAAGAAAACAGAGCAGATGTCATCAAGCACGATTATGCAACTCCAAAACTACCAGATGACATCAATGACTTTCCTTTCTCCAAGTTTGCTCAGGAACATTTCCAGGTACAAATATGTCGCCTGTGTACTCAAGCTAGAATCGAGTTAAAAAACAGTCGAGCCCCGGACAGGGGGTCAGAGATAAGTGTACGATTTGGGCGGTGTCCGTATTAAGCCGAGCACATATAATGACAAAACGACATATCGCTATGTCGGTAATATGGACTTCGACATAAAGACATTTTTTGCTGTTATGTTGTTTTTGTGTCATTATGTGAGGATATCCACACTGCAAACAGAACGGCACAAGATCTTTCTCACGCCGTTGTGTTTATGTCGTTGTGTCGGTAGTGTGGACTAGTTCTTATATAACACAGTGAAAATTCTGGTCTCTTTTGCGCTAACTGTACATAATGTAGAGGTATCTGAAGTATAGTGGTGTCCGTGAGGACAGATTCGACTCATTGTTAGCGATATCATGATAACAATATCTTCTTCCTTTTGCTGGTACTGTACTTGCAAGACTATGTTGTTCAATTCGTATGTTACCCAGCATGGACTATTCATAGCTTTATATCGGCTACACTCTTAAAGTCGATTTTCGCTGGCTCCATCCAGTCTCTCCTTCAGTTTCGCTGTCATCCTGCAGATTAAATCGCGCTCTTAAGGTGTTGTCGTCTTGTTTTAAATATATTTTTATTGCATTATGGTTATAGTTATCGGTGAAACAGATATTGCTGTGTGTCACAATTTATTTGTAGCACGTACATGAGTGTTATTTATATTTCACGCGGATGTTGCTCCTTGATACTATCACGTGTGGAATTCCCAGTACGTCTGTAAAATGACTGTGAACAGAATGCTACAGATGTCGGTGGTCGATAGTGGTATTAGATATTACTTTTATCAGCCATAACATCCGTCGATGTTTTGAAACTGTCTTTGATCAGTACAGTCGTACCGTATAAACAAGATTGACATTGTTGTTATTTCATGGTTTGCTTATGTTACTGGTGTAATTGTGATGTCGATGTGACGGGAGAGCTGTCGTTCAAGCAGTTATACAGCAATAAAATGGAAAATCAATTTTGTTTGCCTGAGTCTGTCGACTTTGTGTCCTGGCTAGATCTCATTACCAAGGAATTTTAACTTGGTCTGGTATTTTAGCGAGAAAAAGTGGAAATTACTACGGAGAAAGTGCATATGTTGTGGAACGAACCCACGACAATCGTGGAGCGCGTTCTATTCAACGAAAAGTACTGGACTTTTGGAAAGGGGGGAGTAAATGGTATGGAATATTCCAGGAAACAATTCCGAGAAATCCGAACATTGCTAAATTACCGAAGTATACACCATGCATCAACTAAAATTGCGGAGAGGAGGATGAAATGGGACAGAAATTTTCGAAAATTTGGGTAAACAGCGGTAGCTTTCCATCGGACTATAAAAACCGGAAATTTCCAGTGGCGAGTGGAACAGCATATTCCGGAATTTCAGGAAAACTGGACAAGCAGGACAACCTTGTGAGGTATACCGATATTTTTGTAAATTCGTATTGGGAATTTCGGTCGAACTATTCGCTTTTTGGAAATTCGACAATTTCAGGATTTTCTGAAAACTTCTCCAGGCACTGTTCCCACCATTTGTCTCCGTTCACTGAAATTTCGGTAATTTGGGTTGAATGGAAACCCAGCCGGTCCATCGCGAAGTTATTCTCTTTGCCGAAAATCAGTTCCGGATCATGCTATTCGTGTTGTACATGAAAAATCCTGGAAAGTAAAGTGAACTATGAATTTTTCTGGGAAGTAGAAATACTTCTAGTCGTTTCTTGCTACAGAAACTGGAAATAAGCGCCGGTCACATGGGCAGCTTGGCTGGAATGCAGACTTAACCTTTACCTATGAATTTTTATTTGAATGGAGAGCACCCGTTATATACACACGTGCAGTATATATATAGGTTATAAGCTGTTCAGGAAGACAAGCAATACATCTATACTGTGTCTTCCGTGCTCTCCCTGTTACCAAAAAATATTTAGCACAAGCAACATCAATCTTAAGGCCCGTTTACACAGGCGACTTTTGCCGCGGCAACTCGATGTAATTTTTGTCGCGCATAAGTTGCAACAAGTTTCAAACATGTTCGAAACCCCTGCAATATTGCGGCGACAAATCGCACTGAAAATCGCACCTGGTTTACACGTGCGATCAGTTTTGAAGTTACAAAGTAAGCGCGTCAAAAATTGCGTCGAGTTGCCGCGACAAAAATCGCCTGTGTAATGGGCCTAGAGGCTGAGTCATGGTTTGTTCATCGCTAAAACTTTAGCCTGAATTTTTCAAGTTCGTCTTTTGTAATCCGTGTTAGTCCTCCATTTGGACTTGCGTTGACTTGCGTTGACTTGCGATGACTTGCGCTCACTTTCAATGGTCGAGATCAAATTTGCACGCAAGTCAAAGCAAGTTTTTCGCCGTTTGGCCACCCAGCCCAAGTCAACGCAAGTTGAGTGACGTCCATTAACCTATTATTAGCTAATGGAATAGAGGGTAGTCTGCCTTAAAATGTTTTTTTTTACGACTTGGTGTACTTAAGAGGAAACTTGCGAGGACGTTTGGCCACCCAGTGCAAGTCTCTACGCAAGTCGAACTTGCGTCCACTTGCGACTACTTGCAGTTCCGTTTTGCCAGGGCTTTAACCATGGTGTGTTCCTATTTTTGTAATTTTGTGCTTGGCCAAACTAACTTAAAGTGCCGTGACTGAGCTCATGGGTGTTTGTATGAATTTTTGTCTCGTTAGAGTGAACATCAATGGCGAATGCTACGGGCGCCGTTAAGAAACAGCTTGTTGCCCATAAAGTATTCAGACAGCGTGATGGCTATTGGTCTCTTTCAGCTGGTGAGCAGTGATTTAATGCTTTACTGCCTGAAAAATCAAGTCTACGGTAGAGTCTTGAATAACACGTAATGTATTTAGTCAGTATATTAACCCTTAAGGAGCCCTTAATTACTTAATCTATTGTTTTACAAGTATGGTGACAAGTATGGTTATTTTCCAGGAAGAAAACTACCAATCAGTTGTTCATTCATAAATGTTGTGTTTATAGGAAGGTGTTGAGTCTCATCAGAATTCAACCGAGCAGTGACAGCTCTTCCTCTTTCTTCTTCAATTGCCAAGACACGAGAAATAAGGATTAACATGGCTTTGCTTTGTCATTACAGGTTATGCGATTCATGGATGATGAATCTATTACTGGCATTAAAGAGTTTGCCGTTGGAAACTATCTAGTTCAGATGGTGAGTGACTTGGTACATTGGCATGTAAGCTGAATCGGTAATGCAGCTGGTCTTGTTTTAGCTCAAGGAAATACTTGGGAAATTTATGCCAAAGGGGAATTTATGCCTGCACCCCTTTCACGAGTTATACTAGATTTATAGTTTATGAATTTGGAGTGGGCTGTATGTGTTTGCATTTTCATAAAACGTGTGAAATTTTTTGTTTCCTCTTTAGGGCATTTTCAAACCTGAACTGCGCGAAGAGATGTTCTGCCATCTTTGTAACCAAACTTGGGGAAACAATTCTGATGCAAGCAATGAACGAGGGTGGCTTCTTTTGGCGCTGTTTTTGTGCTGTTTCGCGCCATCAACAAGACTCTACAAACATTTACTCAAGTAAGCTGGTATTCTGATGCATTTTGCTGTTACAGCTCACAGCACTGAGGGCTGTGGCCAGATGGTTTGTAGATCAGGTTCTCAGAGACTCTCTGTTGGTGTCATTCTGCAACGTTTTGGGCTTGATCCCTTATCCTCTCTGAACCGCAACGTTTCATGCAAATCCTTTGAGACATTGTCCCCTCTTACTCGGGAGTGTTCATTAAAGTTGATTTGAAGTTCATTTGAAATATTTATGTTAACGATCCTTCGGTGGACACCGATAGCCTGAAACAGGGCCTAAAACAGACTACATGTTTGTTTTTTTTTTTTACCTTTGGGGCTTGTTGCATTATGTGCCAGGGAAGTCAGCGCGTAGCGAGAAGCTGTTTTAGTGATTATAACCTTTACGTTGAAGTTATCTCAGTAGTTTCATGTACGCCCCAAGCTTAGTACATCTTATTTTGTTATCGTGGTGAAACTTAAAACTTTGATTTTCGTTCATCTCAGGTACGCTTCTGACCAAGCGTTCAACGGCTATAAAAACTATTGCCAACATAAGATGCTGTGCTGGGACATGGATGGGTCTTCTGTGGCACGATCACACCCTCCCACTCTGTTAGAATGGCAAGCAGCAAAGATGAGGACCAACATGGCTGTGGAATGTCACTTTCCTGATGGTATGATCACAGTGTTCGTGATTAACGCCCGATTGTGTAATGTTTCTTAATTTTGTACGATGTGGACCGATTGTAGATCAAATTCAGTCTCTTCTAGTTTAGATTGGTGGGCCTCTCATAACCCCGCGCAGTATCCTTCGTCCTTCTACACTCAACTTAGGTTCGCGTTAAAGTTTCGAATTTCTCTCGGGCAGCTTAGCGGTTACCTCGGACAACTAATGAGTCAGTAATAACCTTCGGATTGCAAAAACGTCAGTCTGCACACAGGCTCACCTTTGACTTACGTGCGCGGGCGGCGAAGAGCAAAGCGATCCGGCGGTAAGGAGTCTCCTAAAGAAGCACTCAGTTACTCTTCTCTCGATTTCGCGCTCGCGGCTACGCTGCGCGCGCTTGCGCTGCAATGTGAGCCTGCTCGCAGGCTAGCCAAACCTTAATATTGAGCTTTTGTGTCTCTTGTACAGGAGAAAGAAGGACTGCAGAAGTTGAATCTTGTACCACAGGGGAAGAACTTGCTGCGTTAATACTAAAAGACAGGTGAAAAGAGCTACAATTCAGCTCTAAGAACTACTTTTGTGTTATTATCCCTTTAAAGAAGGGGTTTACCTGTTTTGGTCTCTTTTTCTGCATAATAAACAGAAGGGGATGAAACAGTGAAAAATTGTCAATCTTCTTAGTCCAAAATCAAAATCTTTATACTTGTGGCTAACCCAGGAAGATGTCTTGTATTACCAGTTAGGACGTTGAAATTATCTGGCTCTTGTATTGACATTGTTAAGAGGAAAGGGCTTAATCACGGTTTTCGACGCGTTTGACGGGTAGGCAAGGCGGTCAGAAATTATATTGTGCTTTATGGCGGTCCGAGGACAAATAACTTTTTGAAAAATTGAATCTTACACGAGTTGTGAATCCCAAGTTAGAATGCTGGGTAGAAGATTGTATTCACCAAGTTTGAAGGATGTAGTTTGACTAGAAGACGCTCACTTAACTTGTCTAATTTTCCATGCACTCGTCTGTAAATTTGGACGCGGTTAGCGGGAAAAAAAAGTATAAACAAACGCTTAAATTTACTGAGCGTCTTCTATCCCAGCTATGTCCTTCAAATTTGATGAATGCAATCGTCTACCTAGTATGGTAAAGTTGTCTTTCATAAGTTGCGCAAAATTCATCATTTAGAAAAAGTTATTTGCCATCTGATTCCCCATATAGCCACTCTAATTTCTGACCATTTTGCCCACCCGACAAGATGGCACCGAAATCCGTTTAGATATTTATCACTTAGGAATTGAAAACTAGACTTGACTTCATCGAGGGTTATTTACGAGGGAGTTCTGTTTACAAGGTCCCACACCATAATCCACCTGATAGAAATTGCTTTCCTTGTTATATTAGGGGCATTGAAGATCCTAAAGGTTGGAGCGTTGATCTTGAGAACAGTGACTGGCATTGCTCTCTTGCCGGCACGGATTATGTCCTTGATCTTATTTCAGAACTGGAATACCCGCCGGCTTTCCCTCTGTCTCGATCGTCATCACTGTTGACAGTTAAACCAGGCCATACTGTTCCAGAGAGTCAGCTGAAGACACTTTCCAAGTAAGTTCTTACGAGGAATGGAGAAGTCTCTTTGCTTCTATCGTTCGTTCGTTCGTTCGTTCGTTCGCTTGCTCGTTCGCTCGTTCGTTCGCTCGTTCGCTCACTCCATTGCTCGGATTTTCACTCATATATAGTGTGACTCTTTTAGTGCGTTTAGATTTATTTCATTGAAAAAGTTACTTTATCTTAACTGGCTGACAGCAGGTCAATTTATCGTTAATTCTAACCTGCGCCAATTGTTTTGTTTGTCTCTCAGTCTTCACATGCCGCAAGCTCGTGGGAAGAGCGTGGCAGAAATTGCCCACAAGTTTTCCTCTGTTGACCATCAACCACCGTCATCACCGTCACACACACAGCGAGAAGATGCTTTAAGTGCAGCTACATCAGCAAGGCTGGCAAATGTCAGCTCTCAAGGCCCAGTAGAGGACAAACTTGTTCAGAGATCGCGTTTGGGAAGCAGCTCTACTCATGTAGAATCAGCAGCGCCCCCATACCCGTATCCACAAGTGTTCGTCCCACCACCCCCTCCACCCCCACCTGCATTTGTTCCACCGCCTCCTCCACCGCCGCCAGTGGTACCTCCAACTGAGCGTGTGATTCTAAGAAGGAAACCTACCAAGAAGGACAAGGACAGAAAGAAAAGAGACAGTGGCGGACCCCAGCTCTCCATGGCTGAGGTGATCGCAAAGGCGAAAAAAATGCGCGAGCAACGAGAACGTGTTCTGTCAACTGGCAGTGGACCTACAGACACCACTGACGATGATCCTTTTGAATCCGCGATGCAAGCTCGTGTGGTACAGCTGAAGAGCAGGCGCGTTGAAGTCCAGCAGGGACCACGGCAGGAGGAAGATAGTGAGTTGATGAGAGAGATGCGGCGAAAGGCACAACGTGCTAGTCGGGCGTTTGTTGAAAACGAGAAAACCACACACCTGTCTGTTGAAGACAGTGCCTTTGTAGCAATAGATGAAAGAAGACCTTCAAGAGACAATTCCTCCACTTCCAGCAGAGAGGCTGGAGACAATGACTCGCTGCATTCATTAGAGACTGCAGAAAAATTAGAATCACCCAAACAAGTCAAGGATTTTGTGGACAGTCTTTTTGATCCTGTGCTTTCACAAGGAGTGGAAGGTTTATCGGATGAGGTAGCGCTACAGGGAGCCTTGAAAGGAGGTGGCGGAGTGAATCAACCAAACACGACAGCAGCTAATGCTTCTACTGCAACTGCATCTACAGCCGTGAATGGACATCCAACGGGACAAGCTCACACTCAAGGCAATGGTTATCCTGTGCACCCAGCAGTTCATGCTCAAGGGAATGGGTATCCTGGAATGATGCAGACAAATGGTTTCCCAGGAATGGTGCCTGGTGCTCCCATGTACTACGGTATGCCACAGCCAATTGCAAATGGCCCTCTTTTAGGACTCCCTCAGCCAAGTAATGGGCCCGTAATGGGTGGCCCCCTGTACCCAGCCAATATGGACACTGCGCTGCTGGCAGCACAGCAGCAGGTTCTTATCGAGCGGCTCATAGCCCAGCAAGCTCTTCTTCAACAGCAGCAGACTGTAGCGTCGCAGAAGCAGCAGGAGCAGCTGTTAAATCTGGCTCAACAACAACAGTCCCAGTTAGAGCAGTTGCAACAGATGCTTGCTACGAATCCGCCGGCAGCCTCGCCGTTGGATACCCAGGGGACAGTAGCTTCATTGTCTGCCTCTACAAGTATTGCCACCAACGGCCATGTTGTGAGTCATAACGGTGAGACGACAGCAGAGGTTCTGTCACCTCCAACTGAATTTTCAGACATAAGACAATCATCACCAACACCTCAGTCACCCATCCCTCCCCCTCCGTCTCCCCTGGTACTCATCCCCCCTCGCTCAACGTCGCTACCTCCAGCGCCAGAATCCACGATATCCCTGCAACAACAGCCTTCTTCAAATACAGATGCGTTTCCACCACCACCTCCACCCATCTCAGACGACAGCAATGCTGAAGAGAATATCAACAATCCTCAAAGACCGGGTCTCACAAGGCGAGCTACTGACAAGGTGGCACTGTTTGTGGCTGCCTTGGAAGGCAAGTCAGGGGAAGAAACCCGCTCCCCTGGGCCAACATCGCCCCTCAGACACGGTGACAGTTTCAGTTTTACAGCCACGTCTCCAGTGAGAAAGGAGAGTGCGGCCAAGGAGAGGCCAGAATTTCACAAACGTACATCATCCTCGATAGGGTTTGTCGTATTGTCAGACAAACAGAACAATACTGCGTTACACCCCAGACCTACTGGACCGTATCTATCGTACAGTCACGTCAAATGGAAGTTGAACGTTCGTAAAGAAGTAAGTTTGTTATTAGTTTGTAGTCCGTAAACGTAAAGTAACCGACTTTACACCATGCTCGGTCAAGATGGCTGTATATTAGCCTTGTTTTTTGCTCAGGGCCGGACTACCTGCAGTGTCCCGCATGGAAATGATGTGTTTTTCGCCATGCTTGATCAAGATAGCTGGATGTTAGCCTCGTTTATTTAGTTTTTGTCCCGTCGAAGCATCTCTAGAGGTTCTTTGCCCAACTTGCCACATGCTTGACGACAAACAAATCACTGACGTGATCGTATTTTTTTCTGCGTTGTAGCTCTTCGCAGCAGACGAGAAAATCAATAACAACTTGATGCAGAAGTTGATATTTTTCCAGGTCAGTCCAAATTATGATTGCTTGATTTTAGGCCTGCTTCCACCTTCTCACTGACTTGTTTTACATCTTTCAGATCCTTCGTGATTCTTATTCCAACTGCTGTTGTCGAATGTCCAGAGAGGATTGTCAAAGAATGCAGCTTTTACTACGTAAGTTAGCCAGGGGTTAAAATGATGATGATGATGATGATGATGATGACGATGACGATGATGACGGTGACGACGATGTTATGGCGAGAACTAAAGAGATATAATCTGAGCGTTTTGCTTCTTATTTCGTTTAGTACAGTAGTCATATGCAGGTCATATGATATTGTTTTATTTGCTGTTTTATTTTACGCAGAGAAGTATGGTATAACACCAGAGAGACCGCACTCAAGCGTTCCAGTGGAGGATATTGTTATCGAGGCTGCCAGACAGCTTCCTCTTTACTTCAGTCGGTTCTTTGTTGTTAAGGTGAGCTGAAAATGTCGTTTTCAGTGCAACTTTCTAGTCGTCTGTTATGATGAACTAAATCAATTCTTTTAAAACAGTCGTAAGCTTGATTAATAATTAGTTCTTGTGATGGTTGCTGTTTAAACATCTCCAGAATTCAACATGTGAAATTAGCCCTCTGGAACTTGAAACTCTAGAACAGATAAATTATGCAAATGCTGGAAAATGTAACGACACGTGAGATACCCCTACCCTCCCCCAATCCTATGAGTGCAACCCGGGTCCCTGGGCTTAAGCCGATATTCTTTGACGGCGAACAGAATCTCTATCGCTTCTACCATATGAGTTACGAGGCTAGCTTGGAACAGTTCATCAAAATCTCGAAAGCGCGGATTAGTAATCGACTTAGTCAGGCAGTGAGGTTTGTTTTGAGTTTGAGAATTTCTTAGTCTAAAGGTTTTTATTAAATGTTGATATTTTATATGTATTCAGGGTCAGAATGAATTGCCAGATGTGCATTACTTGGCTGTTTCTGAACACGGTGTAAAATTGGTGAAGCGGGAGAAAATAACAGATGAACTTGAAATCGTTAGAAGCATTCCGTAAGTAGCTCTTCACGCCATTTCTTACCTCACTCTTCAGTTGACGTTTTTTACGCAACGAGTCGATTGCTCTTCTCGGGAAATGGTCGTTCAAAACGTTTGCGAGTATTTGCGAACTTTTGGAAGGTACATAAGCTTATTGTCGCACGAATCACCCCATGCTACAATAACAACTTCATGTAAGGAGAAACAGCTTTACGCTTTCTTGCGAGACAGTCTTCGGAATACTTGTGACTATCCTCGCCATATGTTTTGACTGGACAATAATAATCGGAGTAGATCGAGTGTTGAACGAAGATTTGTCGTACACCGAACATGTTAAGGATATTCACTATGTAACATAATGCAGCTTATGTGGATAACATCGTAACTTAGAACTTAATGTAATTTACCTTGTGCCATTTCTCAGGTACACAGAGCTGGTGAAGTTAAAGGCGGTGAAAGATAAACTGACATTGACGCTCACGAAGGAAGTCAAAGTTGTTGTTCATACCGAAAGGGTTGGTTTTCTTTCTGTCTTCTTTCCTTGAAGAACAGTATCCGTCGTTTATATTGTAGGGGACTAACTGGACATGTACGAGAGATCCTGGGACTCTGAGATATTACTGAGTTTTTGTCTGATTTAAATCGTTTGTTCTTGTTCGTTTTCCACTACTACTCCTCTACTTCTATTTTTACTCAGTACAACTTTACAATGCAGCCACTTTCATGTAAACTCTAGCTACGCCCGGAATTTAAGCCAAGGGTAACTAAACCAGGTGGTACAAAACAAAGTACTCGGATAGAATTCCTAACCGAACGCAGTCGACTTGATAAGGAAAGCAGAGATTAACCAACTGAAAACTACAAAAATCAAATAATCTCTAACAACTGCTAATCTTGAATCCATCAAGGGGAGTTAGAAGCCATGGTCGCCAGAACGAAACAAACATGTGTACAGATAAACGTTCGAACACAACGTTCAGGATGAAACGTTTCCAAGGCTAACGGTAGAGGCGTTTAAGATCTAAATACCCGAAGCTTCATTTCACCTTGTCCTTCCAAAACAAACCCTTCTGAAAAATGATAATTTTTAAACAATTCGCCCTATTTTGGCCGGTGTTTTTCATTTTGCTTTTTTCACCAGTTCTATTGCGATAGGAGAGTGACTCAAAATGGCCATAATGTTTATTTTCTCCCAACTTATTATTGTTTTCTTTTTCCTCAGGCAACAGAAGCGAAGCAGATTATCGACACATATCTGCGACAGTTAGAAAAGGTAACTGTTTCTCGTATCATTGTCTTCGCTGTTTTTTGACCAGTTAACTTTGAAACCTGACGATAGGCACAATTTAAAAATTCCCTGAGCAAGTAAATGCATAGTTGTTTCTTTTTTACGATTTCTATTCATCATTTATCATAATTATCAAGCGTCCTAATGGGGTTACTTCATTTCTATTTTGGCTAGACCCCTTAAATCTCTGTGAGCAAATAAGCGGTAACAAGCGTTACTATAATTTCAAAAGTTTGAACTACGCGCTTTGTCTTCGGACATTCTTCTGTAAGATGGTGCAAGAAATCTCTTTTGGTCAAAAGCGCGAGAAATGCACAGCGCTCATACTATCTGAAGAAAAAAAATTACACCCCGTCCACAATATGTTAGTCTCCTTCGCAGCCGTTATCAGGGTCGTCACGCAACGCTTCTCCCCGAGAAGCGTTGCGTGACGACCCTGATAACGGCTGCGAAGGAGACTAACATATTGTGGACGGGGTGTAATTTTTTTTCTTCAGATAGTATGAGCGCTGTGCATTTCTCGCGCTTTTGACCAAAAGAGATTTCTTGCACCATCTTACAGAAGAATGTCCGAAGACAAAGCGCGTAGTTCAAACTTTTGAAATTATAGTAACGCTTGTTACCGCTTATTTGCTCACAGAGATTTAAGGGGTCTAGCCAAAATAGAAATGAAGTAACCCCATTAGGACGCTTGATAATTATGATAAATGATGAATAGAAATCGTAAAAAAGAAACAACTATGCATTTACTTGCTCAGGGAATTTTTAAATTGTGCCTATCGTCAGGTTTCAAAGTTAACTGGTCAAAAAACAGCGAAGACAATGATACGAGAAACAGTTACCTTTTCTAACTGTCGCAGATATGTGTCGATAATCTGCTTCGCTTCTGTTGCCTGAGGAAAAAGAAAACAATAATAAGTTGGGAGAAAATAAACATTATGGCCATTTTGAGTCACTCTCCTATCGCAATAGAACTGGTGAAAAAAGCAAAATGAAAAACACCGGCCAAAATAGGGCGAATTGTTTAAAAATTATCATTTTTCAGAAGGGTTTGTTTTGGAAGGACAAGGTGAAATGAAGCTTCGGGTATTTAGATCTTAAACGCCTCTACCGTTAGCCTTGGAAACGTTTCATCCTGAACGTTGTGTTCGAACGTTTATCTGTACACATGTTTGTTTCGTTCTGGCGACCATGGCTTCTAACTCCCCTTGATGGATTCAAGATTAGCAGTTGTTAGAGATTATTTGATTTTTGTAGTTTTCAGTTGGTTAATCTCTGCTTTCCTTATCAAGTCGACTGCGTTCGGTTAGGAATTCTATCCGAGTACTTTGTTTTGTACCACCTGGTTTAGTTACCCTTGGCTTAAATTCCGGGCGTAGCTAGAGTTTACATGAAAGTGGCTGCATTGTAAAGTTGTACTGAGTAAAAATAGAAGTAGAGGAGTAGTAGTGGAAAACGAACAAGAACAAACGATTTAAATCAGACAAAAACTCAGTAATATCTCAGAGTCCCAGGATCTCTCGTACATGTCCAGTTAGTCCCCTACAATATAAACGACGGATACTGTTCTTCAAGGAAAGAAGACAGAAAGAAAACCAACCCTTTCGGTATGAACAACAACTTTGACTTCCTTCGTGAGCGTCAATGTCAGTTTATCTTTCACCGCCTTTAACTTCACCAGCTCTGTGTACCTGAGAAATGGCACAAGGTAAATTACATTAAGTTCTAAGTTACGATGTTATCCACATAAGCTGCATTATGTTACATAGTGAATATCCTTAACATGTTCGGTGTACGACAAATCTTCGTTCAACACTCGATCTACTCCGATTATTATTGTCCAGTCAAAACATATGGCGAGGATAGTCACAAGTATTCCGAAGACTGTCTCGCAAGAAAGCGTAAAGCTGTTTCTCCTTACATGAAGTTGTTATTGTAGCATGGGGTGATTCGTGCGACAATAAGCTTATGTACCTTCCAAAAGTTCGCAAATACTCGCAAACGTTTTGAACGACCATTTCCCGAGAAGAGCAATCGACTCGTTGCGTAAAAAACGTCAACTGAAGAGTGAGGTAAGAAATGGCGTGAAGAGCTACTTACGGAATGCTTCTAACGATTTCAAGTTCATCTGTTATTTTCTCCCGCTTCACCAATTTTACACCGTGTTCAGAAACAGCCAAGTAATGCACATCTGGCAATTCATTCTGACCCTGAATACATATAAAATATCAACATTTAATAAAAACCTTTAGACTAAGAAATTCTCAAACTCAAAACAAACCTCACTGCCTGACTAAGTCGATTACTAATCCGCGCTTTCGAGATTTTGATGAACTGTTCCAAGCTAGCCTCGTAACTCATATGGTAGAAGCGATAGAGATTCTGTTCGCCGTCAAAGAATATCGGCTTAAGCCCAGGGACCCGGGTTGCACTCATAGGATTGGGGGAGGGTAGGGGTATCTCACGTGTCGTTACATTTTCCAGCATTTGCATAATTTATCTGTTCTAGAGTTTCAAGTTCCAGAGGGCTAATTTCACATGTTGAATTCTGGAGATGTTTAAACAGCAACCATCACAAGAACTAATTATTAATCAAGCTTACGACTGTTTTAAAAGAATTGATTTAGTTCATCATAACAGACGACTAGAAAGTTGCACTGAAAACGACATTTTCAGCTCACCTTAACAACAAAGAACCGACTGAAGTAAAGAGGAAGCTGTCTGGCAGCCTCGATAACAATATCCTCCACTGGAACGCTTGAGTGCGGTCTCTCTGGTGTTATACCATACTTCTCTGCGTAAAATAAAACAGCAAATAAAACAATATCATATGACCTGCATATGACTACTGTACTAAACGAAATAAGAAGCAAAACGCTCAGATTATATCTCTTTAGTTCTCGCCATAACATCGTCGTCACCGTCATCATCGTCATCGTCATCATCATCATCATCATCATCATCATTTTAACCCCTGGCTAACTTACGTAGTAAAAGCTGCATTCTTTGACAATCCTCTCTGGACATTCGACAACAGCAGTTGGAATAAGAATCACGAAGGATCTGAAAGATGTAAAACAAGTCAGTGAGAAGGTGGAAGCAGGCCTAAAATCAAGCAATCATAATTTGGACTGACCTGGAAAAATATCAACTTCTGCATCAAGTTGTTATTGATTTTCTCGTCTGCTGCGAAGAGCTACAACGCAGAAAAAAATACGATCACGTCAGTGATTTGTTTGTCGTCAAGCATGTGGCAAGTTGGGCAAAGAACCTCTAGAGATGCTTCGACGGGACAAAAACTAAATAAACGAGGCTAACATCCAGCTATCTTGATCAAGCATGGCGAAAAACACATCATTTCCATGCGGGACACTGCAGGTAGTCCGGCCCTGAGCAAAAAAACAAGGCTAATATACAGCCATCTTGACCGAGCATGGTGTAAAGTCGGTTACTTTACGTTTACGGACTACAAACTAATAACAAACTTACTTCTTTACGAACGTTCAACTTCCATTTGACGTGACTGTACGATAGATACGGTCCAGTAGGTCTGGGGTGTAACGCAGTATTGTTCTGTTTGTCTGACAATACGACAAACCCTATCGAGGATGATGTACGTTTGTGAAATTCTGGCCTCTCCTTGGCCGCACTCTCCTTTCTCACTGGAGACGTGGCTGTAAAACTGAAACTGTCACCGTGTCTGAGGGGCGATGTTGGCCCAGGGGAGCGGGTTTCTTCCCCTGACTTGCCTTCCAAGGCAGCCACAAACAGTGCCACCTTGTCAGTAGCTCGCCTTGTGAGACCCGGTCTTTGAGGATTGTTGATATTCTCTTCAGCATTGCTGTCGTCTGAGATGGGTGGAGGTGGTGGTGGAAACGCATCTGTATTTGAAGAAGGCTGTTGTTGCAGGGATATCGTGGATTCTGGCGCTGGAGGTAGCGACGTTGAGCGAGGGGGGATGAGTACCAGGGGAGACGGAGGGGGAGGGATGGGTGACTGAGGTGTTGGTGATGATTGTCTTATGTCTGAAAATTCAGTTGGAGGTGACAGAACCTCTGCTGTCGTCTCACCGTTATGACTCACAACATGGCCGTTGGTGGCAATACTTGTAGAGGCAGACAATGAAGCTACTGTCCCCTGGGTATCCAACGGCGAGGCTGCCGGCGGATTCGTAGCAAGCATCTGTTGCAACTGCTCTAACTGGGACTGTTGTTGTTGAGCCAGATTTAACAGCTGCTCCTGCTGCTTCTGCGACGCTACAGTCTGCTGCTGTTGAAGAAGAGCTTGCTGGGCTATGAGCCGCTCGATAAGAACCTGCTGCTGTGCTGCCAGCAGCGCAGTGTCCATATTGGCTGGGTACAGGGGGCCACCCATTACGGGCCCATTACTTGGCTGAGGGAGTCCTAAAAGAGGGCCATTTGCAATTGGCTGTGGCATACCGTAGTACATGGGAGCACCAGGCACCATTCCTGGGAAACCATTTGTCTGCATCATTCCAGGATACCCATTCCCTTGAGCATGAACTGCTGGGTGCACAGGATAACCATTGCCTTGAGTGTGAGCTTGTCCCGTTGGATGTCCATTCACGGCTGTAGATGCAGTTGCAGTAGAAGCATTAGCTGCTGTCGTGTTTGGTTGATTCACTCCGCCACCTCCTTTCAAGGCTCCCTGTAGCGCTACCTCATCCGATAAACCTTCCACTCCTTGTGAAAGCACAGGATCAAAAAGACTGTCCACAAAATCCTTGACTTGTTTGGGTGATTCTAATTTTTCTGCAGTCTCTAATGAATGCAGCGAGTCATTGTCTCCAGCCTCTCTGCTGGAAGTGGAGGAATTGTCTCTTGAAGGTCTTCTTTCATCTATTGCTACAAAGGCACTGTCTTCAACAGACAGGTGTGTGGTTTTCTCGTTTTCAACAAACGCCCGACTAGCACGTTGTGCCTTTCGCCGCATCTCTCTCATCAACTCACTATCTTCCTCCTGCCGTGGTCCCTGCTGGACTTCAACGCGCCTGCTCTTCAGCTGTACCACACGAGCTTGCATCGCGGATTCAAAAGGATCATCGTCAGTGGTGTCTGTAGGTCCACTGCCAGTTGACAGAACACGTTCTCGTTGCTCGCGCATTTTTTTCGCCTTTGCGATCACCTCAGCCATGGAGAGCTGGGGTCCGCCACTGTCTCTTTTCTTTCTGTCCTTGTCCTTCTTGGTGGGTTTCCTTCTTAGAATCACACGCTCAGTTGGAGGTACCACTGGCGGCGGTGGAGGAGGCGGTGGAACAAATGCAGGTGGGGGTGGAGGGGGTGGTGGGACGAACACTTGTGGATACGGGTATGGGGGCGCTGCTGATTCTACATGAGTAGAGCTGCTTCCCAAACGCGATCTCTGAACAAGTTTGTCCTCTACTGGGCCTTGAGAGCTGACATTTGCCAGTCTTGCTGATGTAGCTGCACTTAAAGCATCTTCTCGCTGTGTGTGTGACGGTGATGACGGTGGTTGATGGTCAACAGAGGAAAACTTGTGGGCAATTTCTGCCACGCTCTTCCCACGAGCTTGCGGCATGTGAAGACTGAGAGACAAACAAAACAATTGGCGCAGGTTAGAATTAACGATAAATTGACCTGCTGTCAGCCAGTTAAGATAAAGTAACTTTTTCAATGAAATAAATCTAAACGCACTAAAAGAGTCACACTATATATGAGTGAAAATCCGAGCAATGGAGCGAGCGAACGAGCAAGCGAGCGAACGAACGAACGAACGAACGAACGAACGAACGAACGAACGAACGAACGAACGAACGAACGAACGAACGAACGAACGAACGAACGAACGAACGAACGAACGAACGAACGAACGAACGAACGAACGAACGAACGAACGAACGAACGAACGATAGAAGCAAAGAGACTTTCCATTCCTCGTAAGAACTTACTTGGAAAGTGTCTTCAGCTGACTCTCTGGAACAGTATGGCCTGGTTTAACTGTCAACAGTGATGACGATCGAGACAGAGGGAAAGCCGGCGGGTATTCCAGTTCTGAAATAAGATCAAGGACATAATCCGTGCCGGCAAGAGAGCAATGCCAGTCACTGTTCTCAAGATCAACGCTCCAACCTTTAGGATCTTCAATGCCCCTAATATAACAAGGAAAGCAATTTCTATCAGGTGGATTATGGTGTGGGACCTTGTAAACAGAACTCCCTCGTAAATAACCCTCGATGAAGTCAAGTCTAGTTTTCAATTCCTAAGTGATAAATATCTAAACGGATTTCGGTGCCATCTTGTCGGGTGGGCAAAATGGTCAGAAATTAGAGTGGTTATATGGGGAATCAGATGGCAAATAACTTTTTCTAAATGTTGAATTTTGCGCAACTTATGAAAGACAACTTTACCATACTAGGTAGACGATTGCATTCATCAAATTTGAAGGACATAGCTGGGATAGAAGACGCTCAGTAAATTTAAGCGTTTGTTTATACTTTTTTTTCCCGCTAACCGCGTCCAAATTTACAGACGAGTGCATGGAAAATTAGACAAGTTAAGTGAGCGTCTTCTAGTCAAACTACATCCTTCAAACTTGGTGAATACAATCTTCTACCCAGCATTTTAACTTAGGATTCACAACTCGTGTAAGATTCAATTTTTCAAAAAGTTATTTGTCATCGGACCGCCATAAAGCACAATATAATTTCTGACCGCCTTGCCTACCCGTCAAACGCGTCGAAAACTGTGATTAAGCCCTTTCCTCTTAACAATGTCAATACAAGAGCCAGATAATTTCAACGTCCTAACTGGTAATACAAGACATCTTCCTGGGTTAGCCACAAGTATAAAGATTTTGATTTTGGACTAAGAAGATCGACAATTTTTCACTGTTTCATCCCCTTCTGTTTATTATGCAGAAAAAGAGACCAAACCAGGTAAACCCCTTCTTTAAAGGGATAATAACACAAAAGTAGTTCTTAGAGCTGAATTGTAGCTCTTTTCACCTGTCTTTTAGTATTAACGCAGCAAGTTCTTCCCCTGTGGTACAAGATTCAACTTCTGCAGTCCTTCTTTCTCCTGTACAAGAGACACAAAAGCTCAATATTAAGGTTTGGCTAGCCTGCGAGCAGGCTCACATTGCAGCACAAGCGCGCGCAGCGTAGCCGCGACTCATTAGTTGTCCGAGGTAACCGCTAAGCTGCCCGAGAGAAATTCGAAACTTTAACGCGAACCTAAGTTGAGTGTAGAAGGACGAAGGATACTGCGCGGGGTTATGAGAAGCCGACCAATCTAAACTAGAAGAGACTGAATTTGATCTACAATCGGTCCACATCGTACAAAATTAAGAAACATTACACAATCGGGCGTTAATCACGAACACTGTGATCATACCATCAGGAAAGTGACATTCCACAGCCATTTTGGTCCTCATCTTTGCTGCTTGCCATTCTAACAGAGTGGGAGGGTGTGATCGTGCCACAGAAGACCCATCCATGTCCCAGCACAGCATCTTATGTTGGCAATAGTTTTTATAGCCGTTGAACGCTTGGTCAGAAGCGTACCTGAGATGAACGAAAATCAAAGTTTTAAGTTTCACCACGATAACAAAATAAGATGTACTAAGCTTGGGGCCTACATGAGACTACTGAGATAACTTCAACGTAAAGGTTATAATCACTAAAACAGCTTCTCGCTACGCGCTGAGTGACTTCCCTGGCACATAATGCAACAAGCCCCAAAGGTAAAAAAAAAAATAATAAAAAAAACATGTAGTCTGTTTTAGGCCCTGTTTCAGGCTATCGGTGTCCATCGAAGGATCGTTAACATAAATATTTCAAATCAACTTCAAATCAACTTTAATGAACACTCCCGAGTAAGAGGGGACAATGTCTCAAAGGATTTGCATGAAACGTTGCGGTTCAGAGAGGATAAGGGATCAAGCCCAAAACGTTGCAGAATGACACCAACAGAGAGTCTCTGAGAACCTGATCTACAAACCATCTGGCCACAGCCCTCAGTGCTGTGAGCTGTAACAGCAAAATGTATCAGAATACCAGCTTACTTGAGTAAATGTTTGTAGAGTCTTGTTGATGGCGCGAAACAGCACAAAAACAGCGCCAAAAGAAGCCACCCTCGTTCATTGCTTGCATCAGAATTGTTTCCCCAAGTTTGGTTACAAAGATGGCAGAACATCTCTTCGCGCAGTTCAGGTTTAAAAATGCCCTAAAGAGGAAACAAAAAATTTCATACGTTTTATGAAAATGCAAACACATACAGCCCACTCCAAATTCATAAACTATAAATCTAGTATAACTCGTGAAAGGGGTGCAGGCATAAATTCCCCTTTGGCATAAATTTCCCAAGTATTTCCTTGAGCTAAAACAAGACCAGCTGCATTACCGATTCAGCTTACATGCCAATGTACCAAGTCACTCACCATCTGAACTAGATAGTTTCCAACGGCAAACTCTTTAATGCCAGTAATAGATTCATCATCCATGAATCGCATAACCTGTAATGACAAAGCAAAGCCATGTTAATCCTTATTTCTCGTGTCTTGGCAATTGAAGAAGAAAGAGGAAGAGCTGTCACTGCTCGGTTGAATTCTGATGAGACTCAACACCTTCCTATAAACACAACATTTATGAATGAACAACTGATTGGTAGTTTTCTTCCTGGAAAATAACCATACTTGTCACCATACTTGTAAAACAATAGATTAAGTAATTAAGGGCTCCTTAAGGGTTAATATACTGACTAAATACATTACGTGTTATTCAAGACTCTACCGTTGACTTGATTTTTCAGGCAGTAAAGCATTAAATCACTGCTCACCAGCTGAAAGAGACCAATAGCCATCACGCTGTCTGAATACTTTATGGGCAACAAGCTGTTTCTTAACGGCGCCCGTAGCATTCGCCATTGATGTTCACTCTAACGAGACAAAAATTCATACAAACACCCATGAGCTCAGTCACGGCACTTTAAGTTAGTTTGGCCAAGCACAAAATTACAAAAATAGGAACACACCATGGTTAAAGCCCTGGCAAAACGGAACTGCAAGTAGTCGCAAGTGGACGCAAGTTCGACTTGCGTAGAGACTTGCACTGAGTGGCCAAACGTCCTCGCAAGTTTCCTCTTAAGTACACCAAGTCGTAAAAAAAAAACATTTTAAGGCAGACTACCCTCTATTCCATTAGCTAATAATAGGTTAATGGACGTCACTCAACTTGCGTTGGCTTGGGTTGGGTGACCAAACGGTGAAAAACTTGCTTTGACTTGCGTGAAAATTTGATCTCGACCAAAGTGAGCGCAAGTCATCGCAAGTGCACGCAAGCCCTGGCCAAATGGAGTCGCAAGTAGACCCAAGTTTTCAACTTGCGTTTACTTGCGACCCTGTTTGGCCGGACTGACACGGGTTAAAAAAGACGTACTTAAAAAATTCAGGCTAAAGTTTTCGCGATGCACAAACCATGACTCAGCCTAAAGGCCCGTTACACAGGCGAGTTCTGTCGCGGCAACTCAATATAATTTTTGTCGCGCTTACTTTGCAACTTGCAAACCAGGTGCGATTTTCAGTGCGATTTGTCGCCGCAATATCGCAGGGGTTTCCAACATGTTTGAAACTTGTTGCAACTTATGCGCGACAAAAATTTCATCGAGTTGCCAAGGCAAAAATCGCCTGTGTAAACGGGCCTTAAGATTGATGTTGCTTGTGCTAGATATTTTTGGTAACAGGGAGAGCACGGAAGACACAGTATAGATGTATTGCTTGTCTGCCTGAACAGGTTATAACCTATATATATACTGCATGTGTGTAGATAACGGGTGCCGGCTCTCCATTCAAATAAAAATTCATAGGTAAAGGTTAAGTCTGCATTCGAGCCAAGCTGCCCATGTGACCGGCGCTTATTTCCAGTTTCTGTAGCAAGAAACGACTAGAAGTATTTCTACTTCCCCAGAAAAATTCATAGTTCACTTTACTTTCCAGGATTTTTCATGTACAAAACGAATAGCATGATCCGGAACTGATTTTCGGCAAAGAGAATAACTTCGCGATGGGCCGGCCGGGTTTCCATTCAACCCAAATTACCGAAATTTCAGTGAACGGAGACAAATGGTGGGAACAGTGCCTGGAGAAGTTTTCAGAAAAATCCTGAAATTGTCGAATTTCCAAAAAGCGAACAATTCGACCGAAATTCCCAATGCGAATTTACAAAAATATCGGTATACCTCACAAGGTTGTCCTGCTTGTCCAGTTTTCCTGAAATTCCGGAATATGCTGTTCCACTCGCCACTGGAAATTTCCGGTTTTTATAGTCCGATGGAAAGCTACCACTGTTTACCCAAATTTTCGAAAATTTCTGTTCCATTTCATCCTCCTCTCCGCAATTTTAGTTGATGCATGGTGTATATTTCGGTAATTTAGCAATGTTCGGATTTCTCGGAATTGTTTCCTGGAATATTCCATACCATTTACTCCCCCCTTTCCAAAAGTCCAGTACTTTTCGTTGAATAGAACGCGCTCCACGATTGTCGTGGGTTCGTTCCACAACATATGCACTTTCTCCGTAGTAATTTCCACTTTTTCTCGCTAAAATACCAGAACAAGTTAAAATTCCTAAGGCCAGGACACAAAGTCGACAGACTCAGGGAAACAAAATTGATTTTCCATTTTATTGCTGTATAACTGCTTGAACGACAGCTCTCCCGTCACATCGACATCACAATTACACCAGTAACATAAGCAAACCATGAAATAACAACAATGTCAATCTTGTTTATACGGTACGACTGTACTGATCAAAGACAGTTTCAAAACATCGACGGATGTTATGGCTGATAAAAGTAATATCTAATACCACTATCGACCACCGACATCTGTAGCATTCTGTTCACAGCATTTTACAGACGTGCTGGGAATTCCACACGTGATAGTATCAAGGACCAACATCCGCGTGAAATATAAATAACACTCATATACGTGCTACAAATAAATTGTGACACACAACAATATCTGTTTCACCGATAACTATAACCATAATGCAATAAAAATATATTTAAAACAAGACGACAACACCTTAAGAGCGCGATTTAATCTGCAGGATGACAGCGAAACTGAAGGAGAGACTGGATGGAGCCAGCGAAAATCGACTTTAAGAGTGTAGCCGATATAAATCTATGAATAGTCCATGCTGGGTAACATACGAATTGAACAACATAGTCTTGCAAGTACCGTACCAGCAAAACGAAGAAGATATTGTTATCATGATATCGCTAACAATGAGTCGAATCTGTCCTCACGGACACCACTATACTTGAGATACCTCTACATTATGTACAGTTAGCGCAAAAGAGACCAGAATTTTCACTATTTTATATAAAAACTAGTTCACACTACCGACACAACGACATAAACACAACGGCGTAAGAAAGATCTTGTGCCGTTCTGTTTGCAGTGTGGACATCCTCACATAATGACACAAAAGCAACATAACAGCAAAAAATGTCTTTATGTCGAAGTCCACAGTACCGACATAGCGATATGTCGTTTTGTCATTATATGTGCTCGGCTTAATACGGACACCGCCCAAATCGTACACTTATCTCTGACCCCCTGTCCGGGGCTCGACTGTTTTTTAACTCGATTCTAGCTTGAGTACACAGGCGACATATTTGTACCTGGAAATGTTCCTGAGCAAACTTGGAGAAAGGAAAGTCATTGATGTCATCTGGTAGTTTTGGAGTTGCATAATCGTGCTTGATGACATCTGCTCTGTTTTCTTGAACGGAGGATCCGTGGACCAAGGACCAGCCTGGTGTAAGAAAGAAGTCAGTTTTAACTTGTTGTTAAATACAGTTCATTAGATGTACATAATCATCAAACGCAGGAGACCGCGTTTTACCACATTTCCAAAAAAACACACAGGAGAGCTGAAAATTTGATGCGGGTATAGAACACTTTATACCATGCCATAAAAACAAACCCAATCAGAAAACAGGAAAGCTGTTCCAAATCCAGCTTTCCCATCATGTTCCGCGCGTATGTGGCATCGATTGTTAGCCAATGGTTTAGAGGTTTTGCACGGCAGCCATGTTGCGTGGCATGAACAACAGATTATTTTTCCTACGGGAAAATTTTTTTCTTTCTTATGTAAAATATTTCCATTGTTCCTACCATGCAACATGGCTGTCGTGCAAAACCTCT